>JAFLHD010017927.1:0-12236 GCA_018856295.1 Blastosporella zonata
TTGAAGATTGTAAACATTGATCATGCAAAATTGTCCTCTGAGAGACTCGAACTCTCGACCTCAGGATTATTTAGTAGCCAATGCTACCTCATATTTCTATGAGACCTGCGCTCTAACCAACTGAGCCAAGAAGACATGATATTTCGTATTCTGTGCTCTTCCTCGATTCGGTGTCCTCGGCTTTCTTTACGTCGTACGTATTGTGCTGCGCTCTGCAAGGTCCTTATGACTGCCAATGGGAATAAAATAACATGGAGGCGCAAGTTTATGAAAAGATCTATATTGTGGCTTGACGTGATGGCACATCAGCAATTTTACATAAACCTTTGCGGCACTTGCAACAGTTGGTGCAAGCCAAAAAAAAGTCCAAATACTGAACCGTCAAATAGTCAGGTCATTTGACCAAAAAGCTGAAATTGGCATTCAGCGGATTGATGTGGCGCTGTACCCATATATCTTACCATTCATCCAGGTTCAATATAGGAAAAAAGCAGTGAGCCTCCTTGTCTTCATTGAGTTTTCTGCATCACATTTTGGATGGTTGGATGGGGGAGGGGAAGCCCTGATGTAGACGAGTTTCATTGATCATGCGCTTATGATTTACTTCAGTTACACAGATGCAACGCAAAAATAAGAGAAAAGGATATGCCCTGGGATACTACACGAACACTACGCTATCACGAATTCATCTTTTCTAACGGATTAATAATCATACCAGGCTGCGCCACAAAATGCGTCAGTAATCATCCGATATTCGATCAGTAGCATAAGCCATACCTTCTTCACAACCTTAGGCAGAGTTCCCCTCTGGAAGGCAACCCTGGTATTCCACTCTGTACCCAGAGGTCGCTCCATGGCCTTCTCAAACTGGGCCTTGCTGGTATACGGGTACGGCAGATCCTTGACGAGGTATTTCGCCGCCTTTTTATCCCGCTTCTCTGAGATGATGACATGCGCCTTGCCGTAATCCGCACGAGTGGTAGGATCGATACCGGCTATCTTCTTTATCCGCTGCGCTTTGGGCGGTGCAGCGCGTACACCTGCACCTCCCCAAGAGCCCTGTCGAAGAGAGAAGGAAGGGCCAATCAGACCGCGCCCAGATAATGTACAAATAAAGCTTACCCAGCCTGGGATCGTCGTGTCAACCTCCCGCGGTGCGTCGGCGGCAATTTCGCGTTTCTTGGCTTCTTGGAATTCCTGGGGCAAATGTTAGAATGCTTCTGGATGAAGATGGTTGCAACGACCCACATGAACGACATTGTCCCCCGCAAAAGCGAGGGCCACCAGATCCCGCTGCTCAAAGGCCTGCGGGAGCTTCGCCTTCCCTTTCCCTTTGAGGTCCAAGATCTTCTCCTGCTCTTCAATTTCGCTGTGCACATCGTCATCGTCGCTCGCATCCTCTTGACGCGCAGCAACCGAGGACGTCGACGGCGCAGTTGCCTTAGGAAGCGTAGCAGACGCCTTTTTGGGAGGGGGAGCAGAGACAGTACTCGACTGGGCTGCTGCTGGGGCGGATTTCAACGTCAAAACTTTGTCAACCGATATTTCCACGACAGCGTCATCAACAGCCTTGGCCTTCTCGTCTCCCCTCTTCCGCGCGAGCTTCTTGAGCTTGTTCTTCGACTTAGTCATGACAGTGCTGTCCTTGCCCACCACTACCTCGTTGTTCTTTTTGGGTGCCTTGATAGACGTGGGTTCTGAATCGCGAGGAGCGAGCCAGGGGTTAGAGTCAGAGGTTGGTGGAAGCGGAACATTGGGACGCTGGAGGTCCAGCGGCGACTGAGGTGGGGAGAGAAGATCGGTGGATTTGAGGGTGACACTCGACGTGTCCGAAGCTAGTGAGCCTATTGGCCGCGTTGTTTTATTTGTCTGGAATTCTAATCAGCAATAACTCATCGACAGGACGGATGAGAAACATACCGGTGCGCCTGGATGATACGATATTCGCCCGCCAGTCCGCTGGGCAACGACGCCGCTAGAGAGATCGACCTCAGGTGCGTCCTCGACGTCACTATCCTCCGCAACATCTAGTTGGCCTCCCATCTCCTTGATGAAGTCATCGGCCATTTTGTCCGCAGAGTGCTGTTGCCGAGCCATAGCATCCTTCATAAACTTCATCTCGAAGATGCTCTTGCTCTTGCCTTTTCCACCGCCCTCGATCTGCAAACTGCCATCCTCCATCTCCACCCTCCGAAGCTCGTCGAAAGCCCCTCGTTTTATCTTCCCAATATTGTCCTCTGCATCATCCCCGAAGCCTTCCTTGTCATCGTCAGTATCCTCGTCACTCTCATCATCGCTAGCCACCCCCTTGATCCTCCGCCTTAGCTTCTCCCCCCTGGCAAGCATATCCTCGATCTCCTGTCGCCCCTCCTCCCCCTCCCTCGTCCGCATCTTCTTCGCCCACTTCCCCGTATGCTTATGTCGAAGCGTCGCCCTCTCCCTCGCCCGCTCAACCTCCCTCTTCAGCCTCTCCTCCTCTCCCTCGCTCCCTTCCCCATCCTCCATCTTCTCACCCAGCCTCTCCCGCTCCTTTCGTTTGATCTTGCGGTATGTCTTGCTCTTGATCTTCCCGATCCGCCGCGCCTTGATCTCGGCGCGGAACATGAGTTCCCGCATCTTCCGCAGCTCTCCGCGCCGCTGCTCGACCTCTTCTACCGAGAGCTTGTTCATCTTCAGCATCGTCTCCTCTGTCTGCTGGATGTCTTCTTCTCGCAGCTTGGCGGATCGAAGAAGCGCGTCGACCGAGCTCTCGAGAGCTGTCGTAGGCTGAGAGTGTGTTTAAGTCGTTATTGAATGTGACAAACACGAATAATGATTACCTTGAATTTTGCCGCTAACGTGAGGTTAGACACTCGTTCCGCGGTTGGTGCTTGCAAGGGGAAACTCAAGTGCTCGGCCTGGGTAATATGATCAGATGGCAAGAACAATATTGTGGGACCATAAACCGCACCTCTCGAATCCTCTTCATGGTGGCGGACCATTTGTCAACTTCACCCTTGGTCTCTTCGTAGGCAGCTTCTCGATCAAGGCGTTCCTGGGCTCTTTGGGGAAGAGGCGCAGACAAGGTCTTCACTTTTGACGAGGATGACCCCAGAGCTTTTGTTGATTGTTTAAGTGACTGTAGCGTCGACGATTGGGACGCTAATGGCGCAAGTAGGTCGTCAAGGTTGAGCTTCGAGCCTGAGAGGAGATAAGGATAATTCGGGTACTATTGAATACAATAAAAACATACCGGACGATTGAGCGCGGAACTCGTTTTCGGCACCTGCTTCTGTACGCTCCTTGAGGTTCAATCGACGCTGCTTTCGCGTTCTCTCTGTGCCTAATATTGGAGCATCTCCATCAATGGCTTTGCGCTTTTTCGCTGTGGGGTCGAGAGTTGAGATCAAGTTTTGTAGTTCGTCGAGAGCTTCTGGTTCCGCGTCCTCAGAATCAGATGGAGAGAATTCCATTTTTTCTTCAGCCTCTGAGTCATCGTCGGCAGATTCGTCTTCATCCATCGCACTCGCATCGTCCCCTGCTCCACCTTCGTCCTCGTCCTCATCCATGTCGCTTGGCCGGCTTCGAGTGATACCACTGCGTTCTGATGATTTGGCGGGGGCTGCACCGTCGTCTGCGTTGTCCATTTCTCCTCGCCCATCTAGCATATCCAGGACGTCTATAAACTCGTCCGGGTCGCCTTCCTCCTCCTCCTCCTCCTCGTCGTCTTCTTCGTCGCCAGATGGGCCTTCTGCTTCCTCGCCCTCCTCCACATCCTCGTCCTCATTCAAGTCCACCTCCGCGAACTTCACACTCGGCTGCTTCTTCGTACGGACCTTCTTCTTGTCCTACGAAAGATTAATACGCGGTTTCAAAAAATATTCAGACACTCACTTTTGCCGAGAAGAAACCCGCAAAACGCTCCTCGTCGCTCTCTTCAAACGCAGCATCACTGTCAATTTCTTCGTCGTCCTCACTGTCAATCATCTCATCGTCCCCGTTCTCTCCAATCAAACGAGCCCGTAATTCCTCCCGAGCCTCGTTGTCCCCGTCCAGACCAACACCGTACTCAGCAGCTTCGTCGTGATCCAGATCCAGAGCCACTTTAGACCGGCGAGTTGCCTCGGGAGCATATTCATAGACATCAGCGCCCAGTCCGTTGAGAGTTTTCGCCTTTTTGGAGTGTCTTTTGGCGTAACCAGCAGCGTTGGCCTTACTATTCGATGGTCTGGGTTTTCCAGGCCTCCCGTTTGAGCCACTAGGCCTGCTAGTTCTGTTGGTTTTAGCCATGCTGAAGCCACGGTCTAGGTCAACGGGTCAACTCAAAAAGTATTCGGGAAGAACCGATAAGATCATTGCAGGAAATTATGTAATTATTTTCTATTTCCAAGCCATGTGCTCTGCGGCACTCTTTCTGCGTCTGCAGTTCTCGGTAAATTCTGCCGCGACCAAGGGGAGTATAGGCACTGTTGACCTCATAAAGTTTCTTCACTTCTTGAAATAGGCTATTGAGAGCTAGGCATGTATTGTCTCCTGTCTTTCGAGGTCGCTTCGCAGGTGCTTCTCACATCCCAATCTGTAGTTACAAATGCTCAACCGGAGGCACATACGTATATATTCCGAATAGTTCTATTTTGCCACACACACCTTAACAGCGAAGCTCTTCGGGGCTCTTATGGTAGTCCCATATTATAAACAAGGGACGGATCTTGCCTTCGACATAAGAGTATGCTTCGATGAACTTGAGAATGCCTTACGCGATGCAACAACAGACTTTGCCTCGTTTGATTCCACGCATGCTTACTGGGGCGCGACTGAAGAATCTTCACGCGTGTAGTCCCCCATCAGGGATGCTGCCTCAATTGGAATATCATACATCGCGGCTTGATCGCGATGTCACCACCTTACGATTCCCCTATTTCAATGCTCTTGCCAAGGTCACTTCAGTGAGACTTTCTTGCCTTTTTCACTCTACGATCTTGCCCCATTTTATTAGTTCATCTCCTGGTAACGTCCTCTTTTGATTTGCTGTGTACTTCATAAATTTTAGCAGCGAGAGAATGACTGCAAAGAGGCACTGTGATAAAAGCAAATATATATATAACAAACCATTAGCTGAGTCAGTAAAACTCGCTTCCGGGCGCAAAAGGGCGCAAAAGGGCGCAAAAAGTTGTAAGAGAGTTCCGTTCGGACAATTGAGTAAGGTTGTTCCGTTGTGGTCGCAACCAAAGCCCTGGTTTACTTGAGGTAGATAGAATAATCCCAGCCCTAGATCGGGTTAATATCGAGGGCCCACTTGTTCAAGATTTATCGTTACGCATACTTATACAGTTTTCAAGTAACATTGGTGTCGTCGTTCCCAGCTCGACGAGGCTTCTAGCTTGTATGCTGCCACTGCGGGCTACTCCCGAGACACTCAGAGGAACAGCACCTCACTAGAGCCAAAAAGTATATTAGAACCTGCAGAGAACGGGTGCTAGAGAGAGGGAGGCGTACTTATTCCACCAGCTCATCAACATCCTCCTCTTTTACGCATCAGTAAGAAGCTAACCTAGGTGTCTGGCGATTTTGACCAATTCTGCATGAGGGTCTGTACGAAATGAACACATATTGGCGAATCGCGACTTTGATTTCGAGAGATAGGATTGGCCGGAATTTGGAGTGGCTGATCGCTGGCTGCGGTCAGGTGGCATTGTCACTCGATACTAAAGCGAACCTCCAAACCAAGGATCACCTCGAATTTTAAGAATTTAGGCGCTACGGGGCATATCCAAAAAGGAAATCGAGAGTCAATCCCGGTCTATCGGGAGTGACCCCTGAGCTTTACTGGAAGCGGGCGACATAGTTCGACATCTATCACCTCTCCACAGCCTGTGCAGGATCACAAGGAGGGGGACTATCGCAAATGAGACTTTGATGACCTTGCTTCGAAAGAGCGGCGAGCTGGCCGTTTATGAGCTCATGGCCAACAGACCCATGGCCAGGAATACCTAAAATGAATTATGACGCCGTTCTTTGGGGAGCATTCAGCCCAAGGAGGGCGACATGGAAGACCCCGACGAGCTTTCTGCGCAAAGGGAGTCAAGGAAACAAAGCCACCACGAGCAAATTCACGACTTGCAACTAGACAGAAGGATCGAAACTACGGAGGTGGAATTTGGCAGAGATGGGCCCACGGGTTGCCATGGGTAGTTATCGGGAGAAAGAACGACCACGTGAGCACCGGGGTCAAACGCGTAACGAACGGGTTATGCAGTAACCGTAACCCATAACCCATCTCCCATTCACAGCAAAAAAATGTGGAATCCAAATCACATCCAGACAATAAAACAGCGGTTGTACTTGATTGAATCATAATGAATGGTCGATGAAGCGCGCCACGGGGGAAAAAAATGTAATGAAGGGCAAAAAATAAGATGCGCCTTATGGCAGACGACCGGCTCTACTAAACTAAGTACATACAAATCAAACGATAGTACACTATGAAAAACAGAAGCATGAATACAAGTACAATGCGAATATCTATTGTAGTCTGAGCATATCAATGCAGGGGAGGAGCAAGGGGAAAAAAAGCAAGGTCTTGGTAGATAGAGTAGATGGCGCAACTGATAGATAGATATGAGTAAGGAGTAAGATTATTCACCCCCTCCAGCGAGCTCAAGGATGAGCCGGCACGCAACATCCATGAAGACGAAGGGCGAAACAACTTCGTCCTCCTTGATCACAATTCCTTCCTTCTCCTTGATGGACCTCCCAGACTCGCTACTCGCGTCTGAAAAATTGGGGTCAAAAACTGCCATATCGAACTTGCCCGCGCCTGGCTCTGTCGAGGCTCTGTATGACTTCTTATGATGGAAGTCGACGAGATAGTTGATAGAATCAACCATGTAAAGCTGGAGGTTCATCAAAATCTAAAAAAATATGGATTGGCAGTCAGAAAGGGAGGGCCCAGGGATCAAGATGAGGAAGAGAAACATCGACGCACCACAACGTCTTGGACTCTGGCTCGAGTCTCTACGAAGTAAATGCCTGATGCAGTCCTCAAATCGACAGTGCCGTCGCCATCTAGAGTGCGCACTCGTTCGATACCAGCTCCACCACGTCGTGGTCGGATGCCCCCGAGGCCTCCCAGGCTTTTCTTCTCCTTCCACTCCATCCCCAGAGCTTTCAGCGTCCGATATATCTCTAGCATCACCTCCATCGGCGGGCTGCGGCTGCGTATCCCAAAGTGCCATTTCGTTTTGTGTTGTTTCTTCTCCCGAACGCCAGCGCCAGTGCGTTTCGCAGAGACGTATGAAGTGAGATGGTGTTGTTCTAGGTGTTCGGGAAGGGAAGAATTGAGGACG
The DNA here is from genome assembly GCA_018856295.1 of Blastosporella zonata. Taxonomy (NCBI): domain Eukaryota; kingdom Fungi; phylum Basidiomycota; class Agaricomycetes; order Agaricales; family Lyophyllaceae; genus Blastosporella; species Blastosporella zonata. Next base: position 7,326 of record JAFLHD010017927.1, read on the forward strand.
GCGAAATTGCTAATTTCAGTATTGTCTTCTGATGGTGGTGTAAAATCGAGGCCATCGTCCAAAATCTCGTCTTCGTCGCCATATTCCCCGTTGAACTCGGCTTCGAAAGGATTTTCTTCGAGATCAGCTGTGGGTGACAGGACACTCGGCGAGAGCGCATTCCGCGGCTAACGATTCAGGTTCAGCGAAGGAGTTGATTACATGAAATAAGATATCCCTTACATCCATTGCAGCGAGCTGCGCATCACGTTCTTGCTCAGCGAATTCGGCCACTGGGCATTCTGGTCAGTGCCGGATGGAGGGGTAGATATGGTTTACGTACAATCTTTCCCAGTTCGTCGCTTGTCCCGGAGTAACATGTAGGCCACCTTGACCGCGTTCCCCTGGACTCCGTCGTCGCGCCTCAAGCATTCCCATATGTCATCCTTCGTGACACCTTCCATCCTCGCAGCCAACTCGTCCACGACATCTTCTTCTATCCTTCCAAGCCCTTCGATCATTTCAAAATCCAGAACAACTTTAGGCGGGCTCACGAGGGCACTGAGTGTGGGAAGCACAGGACCAGGAGGTGGCGGGAGTGGCGTCAAGTACTTGGGAAGGCCGGTGGTGAAGAATGGGTGTTGCACTATGTCAGCTATTGTTATGCGCTTGACAGAGTCTACCACGAGCATCTGATAGATGAGATCGCGCGCATCAGCCGAAAGAAAGGTTGGCATATGGAATTTTCCCTCTTATAAAAAAAAGACTAAAAGTCAGTAATGGCACGTCAAAAAAAAAATATGACATCATTTGAAAAGGGCAGTCGCTTATTGACTGACTGATCAACAGCCCGATAAAAAAAAAGTGACAATCCTCCCCCCCCCCTCTCCTCGAAGATCAAGTCACAAGAATAAAAAGTAACTCACCTCGAATTTTGACAAATAATTTATCGACTTTGTCGTCTTCAAACGGCAACCTCCCACAGAGCATTACGTACAGGATGATGCCGGAACTCCATACATCAATCTCCGGGCCCGCGTACATGCCTCCTTTTATCACCTCCGGCGCAGCGTAGTTCGGGCTACCACAGCTCGTCGTCAGAAAGTCGCCGTCGCTGATCTCGTTCGACAGGCCAAAGTCAGCAATTTTGACATTGAGCTCGGCATCGAGCAATATATTTTCTGGCTTGAGATCGCGATGGACAATTTTGAGACGGTGCGAGTATTCTATTCCGGCGATGATTTGTTGAAAGAATCGACGTGCTTGGGATTCCGGCATGCGACCGTTGGCAACGATGTAGTTGAACAGCTCTCCACCGGCGTACTCCAAAACGAAGATGATATCTGTCGGTGTTGAGATGACCTCGTATCTGTATCGAACATGTCACTTTTTTTTTTCTTTTACAGATCGGAGGAGACCTCAGGAAAGTACATACAATTTGATGATGTGTGGGTGCCGGAGAGTCCTCATGTACTCGAACTCGCGTCTCACACGAGTCTTAGTCTTCTCCCGATGGATAACAGCCTTGGAGATGTACTTCATCGCGACCTTGTGTCCGGTAATCGTGTGCGTCGCCACTGGTAGAATTAAGTTTCAAAAAAGTGGTTAACTTAATCATGTCACTGGACTCACTTTTGACCTTCCCGAACGTCCCTTCAGCGATATCCTGGATGACCGTGTACTCCCCGAGCTTAGACGGGGGGTAAACTGTGGGTTCCTCGTTCATTTCGGATAGGTTGGCGGGAGCAGGAGGCTCGAGATGATGGTATGGGGTATAAGTTGTTTGGTGACTTGTTTGGTTCCTCACTGTTCTTGGAGGATTACATTCGGGGTTAGGGGCCTCAACCAGAAATTTGCAAGTTTCAAGGCAACCCCCAGGATGTACAAATAGACAGAATATATTACTCTTGTGCTACATAACGATCCATGGAACAAGTAAATTCACAATCATATTGATTCGGATCCGAGTCCGAGAGCCCGTTACATCGGAACCCTAAACCCGAACCCCCTAATAAGTGATCTGTTGAGGATCTGTATCCATTTATCGTTGAGGATGCTGAGATTTTGGTGAGATAAATGAAAGAAATCCCAGATATATAGGATTCTGGTGGAGCTAGCGGCGTGAGGTAACTATGCTCCATACCTGCCAATGGCTTATCAGATACAGTTTTAGCACCAAATGACGACACCTACAAATGCCGGAAACATGTTACATACTAATTCATATATGGCGATCCATGACCTGGAACATCATAAGGTGTCAAATTGTAAATGAAAATACCTGGGGCGGGGGCGGTATCACGACATGTGAGGTCCGAGCCCCGCCATCTCCTCGAACCACCTGACAACAGCAGCAACCTTCCTGACTGCAGCATCACTTTCGCCAAGCCTCAAGTCTGGTCTGAGCCGTTGATCTTCGTGAGTATATGGCATCGTTCGATAGCATATCTCCATTTTGGATTTAAGGTGCGATGATGCAGAAAGTGTGGGGGACGTTGATGGTTCCCAAGTAGCTGTTACATCTGCCATGAGAAAACTCAGCTCGGACTCAAACTTTCCTGTGATGATTGAATAACGTACTTTCAATGATCAAGATATCTCCCCGCTTGACGCCAACGATATTCCCGGAACCGCCCCATTCATCAGCGATTTCCCGCCATGCGGTAAGTTTGCACACGGCTCCTTCTTCGTCTCCAAGGATTAGTGAAAGCACAGACACCTCCTTACCAGCCTCCGCTCCCTTTTTGATTCGGATGGTATCAGGGCCGTCCACCTCTAGCACCGCAAGCAACACATTGACCTTCCGAGACCCCTTAGAGCTCGACTTGACAAGTGATGACAGTGCAGTGAGCGTGTGGAGGCTGAAATTGAACGTTGGGAAGTTGGCAATAGACGAAGTGTCGGAGTAGTTGTACGACTGAGTCTCCTGTGTCTCGAATTGAGTCTGGATATCGTGTGATTCTGAAACATCAAGAAGAAAGGAAAGCCCAGATTGGTCGTGCCGAGGAGCACCAGTCTGGTCTCCGGTAGGTGGCCAACTGATTAATGTCGTCTGGTCTGAAAGTTTCAAACGTAGACGGGGGTTAAGCGTACGCCGATGGTACATACTGCATATACGCACGCACCTTCGCCGGTGGGGCTATCTAGTGGATAAATCTGCCTTTCCTCCAGTTCATCGTCAAAAATGATGTTCTCATATATGCGAGAAATCCTCCGACTCGCTGCTTCTAAAGTCGCTGGGGGTAAAATGATTGATTGAGTTGCAATAGTGCGCTTGGGGGGAAACGCCTGGTTCGAAGAGATTGTCTGCCATTGATATGAGCTAGGATCTTTGTCCAGATCCGATAAAGATGGTGCGCCGAGAAATACTCTATACATGTCGGGTTGCTTAAGGGAGTGTTCTGAATAGGGCTTTTGGTAGATGATTGGTGGTACGTTTGGGTCGTATCATTCTGATTAAGCAGCGCCACAACTGCTTTCTTGATCTACCTTTAATTCGTTGCCCAGTCGCGAGGACGGGTATTGAAGGTTGATAACTCGGAAGTCAATGACGCCATTGACGAATCAAGGGCTATGTCAACTCATTTTTAGATGAAACTTGAGAGATAGTGTTGGTACTGCACCATGATTGGAACCGATAGCGGCGTTCCCTCGAAGAGAGGTTCTGTTATCCTGAGATCACTGCACAGCATATCTACTCGATCATGGAAAACACGTGTCGAACACGCTGTCGGTATTTGCCGATTTTTTAGGTGTCTCCATCTGTTCAAAAGTGTATAAATTTACACGGCTGGGGAACATACGATAGAGTTGCTTCCTTAACTTTCCTCCGCAGTCGCATTGGAATATTGTCCCGAGTTGACCACCATGAACGCAGAAGCCACAGGAGCGATCGCGGACGATGCCGCGGCAAAGATCGATGATCGGGAGATCGATGAAGGAATTGTGGAGACCAGCAACGTCATAGCCCCCACACAAGTGCGTTCTCATTTCCCTATAACAACTTGTGTAACCTGATTTTAATAGTCAACGATGGCTAATACAACGGACGTAGCGTTCCATTCCCCAGCAACTGAAATTATTGCAACCCCCTTCACCACCGATTCTCGTTTCGAATATCCCTTTCCCAACACCAACTCCTCTTCACCATCCATAATCCTCAACTCTTCCTTTCCTCCAGTCTCGTCACCTGTACCAATCCCAGCGACACCCAATACCCACAATCTCAGCGGTCTATCCTCTGCACCCGCGAGCATCACCTCATTCTCTCCAATATTCTCATTTCCCGCCAATTTACCAACCTACTCCTTGACACATCCAAAAATACGTGCGACGCCCCCACCAGTTCCTCCCAGTCTCGCGAAAAAGCGGCAACGATGGTCTGTCACCCTACCTCTCCTCAGGCGCCGCAGCAGCCAGCCAACTGAGGGGACACATCCGCATGTCGTGGTGGAGGGGAGGGAGCCTCGCTCCATGTCGATCGACCTCACACGACCGGAGGAGCCTCAGTCCGCCTTGCCGAAAATGTAAACCCTCTGAAGACTCGATCACGATGGATGGAATCAATACCACACCACGAACTCGCATTTCTCATAATCCCATCGCTTTCCACGCGCTCCACTCACGTATATACGCGGCTTTTTTATCTATTTTATGGATTCCATCCCCCATATATTTGCCCTATGATTTCACTTTCCCTACTTTTTCTCTGGGCTTTCAACTAAGGACGTTTAGTCTACATATAACTGCACCTTTATAATATACACATCACGACATTTGAATATGGACGTTTCTTTTATTATTTTTTTAACCCTCACATTTTAAGTATTAGGTTGCAATAACCACGGGGGCGTGTAAACTATTACGTCTAGGTAGATTTACTTACCATCCGATGCTGCAGATACGGGCGTGGATCAGTGAGTTTAAGTGATA
>JAFLHD010017928.1:0-13678 GCA_018856295.1 Blastosporella zonata
ATCCCTTTGTCACCCTGAATGTTAATACACATACATCGGCACACTGGATTAACAGATGTATTCTCCATCTCCCTCCGTGTAAGCCTGATCAACGGATATACATGAACATGTCAACAGCAATTGGAGCAAACGGAGGACTAGATACATAGAATGTGCTACTACCTATATACTCAATAGACTGCATGCATCGGGACAGCTCAATCAGCAATCCAGAATATTGAAAGATGCTCAGTCAATGTTGCGGATTGACTATATATGCAGTACCTATTGAAAGATGCTACATTAAGTGTGAGTAAGCAAGTAGTAATAGCGAGTAAGTGTGAGCCCATACCTCAGTCACCGTTGTGGATTGACTGAGGATATGCACCATGTATCGAAGGTATTTTACTATTTTGTACTTCAAGGATACATAGATAGGGGGGCTGCGCATGTAGCATGGGCATTGGGAATAGTAGACATAAGTAGTATTATTATAATGTACGACTCTTATACATGTCGGGAATGGCGGGTTGCTTGAGAGATTTTCCAACACAGAATTCCAACATGTTTGGAAACACCCTAAGGTTTTAACTAAGAGGGATGAGGGAGGTAGTTGTGAGGGGATGAAGTAGAACAGGCACAAAGTGTGTATTCTTGTGGTTCTAAAGTTCTCTATCATATTGTACATATAGTCATAGTAATCATGTGATCGTGAATAAAGTAAGGCGTGTAGTCTTACACTCACCCTTACTCTAGAAAAATATTATCTCCGCTCGCAGAATAGTAATGTCTTCGGTCTAAGTCCCACTTATCAAAGAATTTAAGAAGAAATGTCAGAAGGATTTAAACCATGAACTCTTTCCCAATTGTTCAAGGCTTTTGTGTCCTTGAGTTCCCAATAGGGTCACCATAAGTCATTTCCTGGTCCTTTGCCTTGCCATTGTACAAGGTATTGTCATCCTCAATCTCACTTTTGTTTGTCCACAATCTTTTCTATAAAATGCTCGATGAATCCCTCGGGAGAAATAATTGGATCAGGTAACCTCATAATCCGGCCAGGGAATAAGGAGTTGTCATTCTCCGTGAATGGTTTTAGCAGAGCAGCATGGAAGGTAGGGTGTACAGAGGAATACTCAGGCCATTTTAGTGTATATGTTGAAGTCTCAGGGTGGCTTTGTAATATGGTATAAGGACCATCAAATTGTGGCATGAATTTTGTGGCGCAACCATTGTTCTTGTGTAGGTATTCACGACAACAATTTAAGGTGGAAAGCATGACTTTGTCTCCAATGTTGTAAGGAATTTCAGTGGCCTGGTCCTTATTTGCGTAATAAGCTTGTATCAATTTAGAAGCCGTCAAGGTGTCCATTGCATCTAAAAAATCTACTTCCATAGATTCTATAATGTTTTGTGCTGACTCATGATCCATTTTGTGGAATCTGTTACGAGGTATGATGGGCGGCAAGACTCTAGGTGAGAAACCAGATTTCAATTGAAAGCCTGAAAAACCTGTTGATGCATTGACAGTATTCATGATGTGGAATTGGATCAATGGCAACACCTTCACCCAGCCCAATTAGTTTTGGTCCACGTGGTACCTAATACTTTGTATCACAGTTTTATTTGTACATTTGGACAGACCATTGGTTTGAGGATGAAAGGCTGTAGACTCTTTGTGTTTGATACCAGCGAGTCTGCAAAAGTCCTTCCAGAAGATTGACAAGAATAATTTGTCCCTGTCAGATATAATCTCTTCTGGTAAGCCATTCTTGCAATACCAGTGCTGGAAAAAGACCTCTGCAAATTGCGCTGCCAAAATAGAAGATGTGATTGGAATAACTCAAACATTGGCTCCCGTCTGACATGAAATTGTGCATATTGAATCAAAACTGTTATCAGACAGTAGAGGGCCTATAAATTTGATTGTAATTGAAGAGAATCTTGCATCAGGGGAGGCCAGGGGGTGTAAGGGACCACACGGTTTATCTGTTTGTGACTTGTGACATTGGCAATTGTGGCAACTCAGAACATAAGCCAAAATCAATTGAGTACACATGCCAGGCCAGTAAAAAGAGTCTCAAAGAGCTAAGTATGACTTGGATCCTCCAAAATGCCCGAGACAATCATGTGCAGAACAAAAAAGTCATTCACGGAGGTTGTTGAATTTTGAAATTAGAAGACAGTTGCCTATAAAAATAAGACCATCCCTGAACATGACACTGGGTGGTGTCATTTTTGAATCTTGAGACTGTAGTAAACACATGGAGAAAGGGTCTTCTTTATCACCATTCAAGATGTCTTGTAAGAACTTGGAGTCTCTCGTTATGTTTATGACAGGTGCTGCCACCTTTGGCAGTAAAGGTGTCTTGTCTGGCAACCTGGAGAGAACGTTAGCATTGCTGTTGTCTTCACCAGGAATATAGGGTATTGTATAATTGAATTGTGACAAGTATTCCATCCACCTGGATTGTTGTAAGGATAATTTGTGTTGATGGTTAAAGTTTTTCAGAGTTTTGTGATCTGTGTGGATATACATGTGTGCACTGAGAAGATCCATTTGCCATTTCTTAAATGCGCATACAATTGCAAGGAGTTCTTGTTTGTGCATAGGGTATCTTTTTTTTGCGGGATTGTATTGCTTTGAATCAAATGCAATGCGACAGGCCTCGCTAGTTCCCAGGATGGACCAAAAACAAGTAAGAAACATTTTGTTATTGCCAGGGTTCAGATGATTGATGGTGGTCAGGCAACTTGGGCCCGTGACAAGTGCCTTAATTGCATCAAAGGTGTGCTGATATTCTGCAGTCCATGCAGGAAACAAATAGTTGCAAGCTTTGGTTGTAAGGGGTGTTAATATTGCCGTATGTTCTGCTAAATTTGATAGGAAAGTTGCAATGTATTGGACTAATCCCAGGAATTGCTGGACATGCTTGGCACGTTTGGGAATCAGCCAGTTTAAAACTTTGTCTATTTTCAACAAAAGGGGTTTGATTCCATGACTGGACAAATAATGTCCAAGGAAATCATTTGTAAGCTGTGTAGAATAGAGCACACATTGATGCAGTGTTCCTCCTCATTTTCCAACCATATTAATGATGTTGTCCAAATAAACATAGCATATCTTTCCTATGTATGGCAAGAGGGCTGTAGTCAGGCAGCATTGTTGTGTCTGTGGTGCATTTTGGAGACCCATTGGCATGGCTGGCCATTCATATAAACCAAAGGGGGTAATTGCCACAGTGAATTTCATGTCCTCAGAAAGCATTCAAGTTTGAAAAAAGGCATTTGTTAGATCAATTTTCCCCCAAAATTTTCCCTTGGGGGTGTCGTCCAAAATAGATTCTACTTGGGGAATTGGATATGTGTCAGGTACAGTCACTGCATTCAGCCTCCTGTAGTCAACTACCCAACACAGTAGTGCATTTGGATTGGCCTTAGGAATTACAAAGGATGGTGAAGTGTAAGGGGAGTTTAAGGGTCAAATGTATCCTGCTGACAAATATTCCTCTATTAAGGCTTTCCACGCAAGAATGTCATTCCTGGCCAAGAAATTGAGACCAAGTATAATGTCAATGTGCAAAGAACGTGCAATGAAAAACCAAGAATTTAATGAAGTCCATTGGTTACAGGCGGAAGAGACAGATAGTGTAACATAATGTGTAATTTGCTGCGGGATTGAGGTGTCATTGCTGATTGAGTGAAAAGCTCCTACAACTGATAGTGATCTCTTCAATGGAATTTGTTCAAGAGAGAGTCACATTGCAAGAGTGTCAGAGATCAGAGCTGGAGGAGAACCATGGTCAATGAGCATTTGAATTGCATGGAATTGACCATTTGGGGTGTTGACAGAACCAATCCAATGAAGAGGTTTGGGAATCACATACTTGTCTGGGAACATGTCAATATCTTCATCAGATATGCCAAAAATTGTCCTGTTGTCAATGTTGTCATTCAAAGGCTCCAAAAATGCAGCGATGATTGTTGTTGAGGCAACCATAGAAGTTGTGGTGTTAGGCTTCTTTCCGCAGTGTGCAATAATATCAGTATATATTTTGTCAATGTGTGCTTGCGTGATTGTTGGAACAACTCCAAAAAGTAGTGGTTTGTTGCGATATTCACAAATGTGTCCAGCAGGTAAGAAAACATTGTGGCAACCTGTACAACCTCTATTTGCAGCCAGTAAGTTTCACTCCTCAACCATCAATGGCAATGCATATGATCAATAGGGTCTGTTGTTGGTGATATTTGTAGGTCTGTTGAAGGTGGGTTTGGTTTCAAAAGGAGCACTATTAGGCGTAACGCTGGAGTGACTGGAGGAAAAGTTACCCAATGCCTGTAGCTGCATCATGTATGACTTGTTTTCTTGCTCCTTTTTTGCTCAAAGATCATCATCAATATGTCCAACTGCCATGCACCAACTGTCAAAGCCTTTGATGTTGTCCAATGACCCCATATGTCCACCCTCGGAACTGGTGTTCTTAGCCATGTATTTGGCCTGCAAGTTGTCATTCATCAAAATTCACATCCAGATTTGAAGCTGTCCATTGGACTGAAATAGTGTCTCCATAGAGCTAATGGTGTTATTGGCATGGTGCATGGCCAAAGACCAGTCAGAGAAGGATGAATTCCACTGAGGGGTGGCCAGACTCTTTTTGTAATCCAAAAACCAAGTTGACAATAAGAATTTGACTCATACGCAGAGAAGGAAGTTTTCAAAGGTGAGGGCAATGAGTGTTTTGTCATTTGCTGCTATCCACACTGATACACTGTGATCATCAAAGCAAAATAAGACCTGCGCCACCTGACCTTCCAATGGAATAGCCTTGTATGCAAAATGACGCCTAGCACAATTCCTGAACTTGGCGAGGTTTTTCATGGTGATTCTTCCCATTGACATGATTGGCAGATGTGCGGGACTGGCTTGAGTTACTGTGGTAGCAGTGTTAGACATGGTGAAATGGTGTCATCTTTGATAATGTGAGAAGGAAAGAATTTTGTTGTCTTTGTCGATAACAGGCGGCATTTTCAAAACAGGTTGATTTGTCATCAAAACAATGGTAATTGGGGGAGGGCTCAATGGAGGAGGAGATAATGTTGAACTTGGTGTTGACTGATGTATTTGAGATTGTGTGTGGGGTGCCAGTGTGTTGGTATTGTATAAAGGGGGGCTTTTGGGAGATGAGGAATATTCAAATGAGCTAGTGTCGAGGGTGTCGTTTTATGCCTGGTTTGATTCTTTGACATTGACAGATGTTCTGCTCAAGCAATTCAAAGTAACACTCAGAGTGGCTTAATATGACAATGTAGGTGTCATTTGGGTAATTAAGTTGGAGTGTGGTGCAAAAGAAAACTGCTGAGGTTTGGCAATTTGGAGGGGGGGGGAGGGTTGGCAAACTTTGTGAAGCTACTGTTCAAAAAAAAAGTGGAAATACCCTAGGGTGTTCACTAAAAGGGATGAAGGAGGTAGTTGTGAGGGGACAAAGTAAAACTGGTACAAAGTGTGTATTCTTGTGGTTCTAACTCAGGAGTTCTCTCTCTATCATATTGTACATATAGTCGTAGTAATCATGTGATCATGAATAAAGTAAGGTGTGTAGTCTTACAATGTTTTATACATTTGAATCACCAGCATGCATTACCAAACTGTAATCAGCAAACATGACAAAGGTCAAGTTTGGAGAATTTATTATCCACAAATGCTCCAGCTCACACTTTTTCTCCAAACTCACACTCGGCCCATGCATACTCAAATTCTCCATCAAGAGTAATTTTTTAGTTGAGATAGATTAGGAATCACCACATCATTGGAGCTCTGTTCTTGAGAAAACCCCAACCACACCAATCAGAGGCCAAAAAATGATTTTCTCCCTCATAAGCACCTTACAAAGAATGGACAGATTTTCTCATCTGCAACCACTTGGTGGAGCCAGTAGTGGTGATTGAGGTGCTTCAGCCAGCACATATGCTCAAGATGCTTGGACACAGAGATTTTGGATTGGTTGTCAAGGTTGAGGTGAAGTGGCTCAGAAGCAGCTATCACACAACAAAATTTCTCATCCAGCATAGCTCGTGACTGGTTTCACTAGCTGCAACAAACTCAGCTTTGGTGAAAGACAATGCAATAATTGTCTAGGATGCTCCTTGAACTTTTACCACCACGTCACCCTCTGGGGTCCTGGTGCTAAGAGCTATAGTTTAGACGTGTATATCACTACCTCCTCCTCATATAACTCCCCCAGCCCTACTCAAAACAAACTCTCACTACACCCCCACACCTCTGCACCTGTTACAGCTTTCTCAAACTTGAATGTCCACGAGGGGCCAGTCTAGGGCCTGCTTGAGGGGTTTCACAAACGTAGGGACCCTGACAAGACCCCCCCCCCTAATCAGAAATAATCCTTTTTTGGCTCTAATAGGCAAATCAGGACCTGTCAGATCTGCCACCGATGCCTGGCAATATTTGGAAACAAACGGTCAGGTCCTCGCAGCTGAAACCTATGACAGATCCAAGATCGCAAGAATCATAGCCACAGTCACTCTAGGGGGAGCCTCACAGTCCAGATCTGCCTCCAACACATTGAGACCGGAAGCCAAAAATGCCCTCTTAGCCATAGCCTTCCTCCTAGATAAGGAAATCACTGACAATATAGCCTCCACACTTACCAAAGCCGTAGCAATCAAGACATTAAACTGCCTCAAACCAATGATAAATAGCCTGGCCAACTCGGCAACATTTGCCAATGCCAATGATGTCAACAGGGCTGACAACATCCTTAACCTCCAAAACATTGCAGACAAACTAGCTTTGTCAATTGACACCCTAAACAGAATCCCTCCCCAATGGAAATGCAACCCCCATCCCCCCACACCCCCCACATTCCCCACTTGCTCCTACACCACCCACCTGGGTGTCGGTAGCAGGATCAAATATCCTGACAGTGGACATATATAATCCCAAGGCAAGCAAAAGCCACACCCAGCTACAACAACAAATTATTAGGGACTTGAGGATTGTCACTTTCAAATTCCTGACCAAAGACCCCTCAGCGCACCAGGACCATTCACCAACAGGCATAGCAATGATCCGTTCAATGCTTAATGACTCCTTTGCAAACATCAATAAGAAGACTATACCTAACAGCAGAACCCTTATTAGAGGCATCAAAAAGGTAATCAAAATAGACTCCGAAACCACTAATTTAGTCCTAGAACTTGATTCACTGGAATCCGCAAAGCGAGTAACTAAACCTCCTATACTCCTTTCCAACTGACATTCTCGGTAACACAGCACGGATTAGTAGCCACCCCCACAACATCATCATCAAATTTGTCCCCTGTGACGGAATATTTGACCCAACAGACAGTACCCACATCAGACAACTTGAGTGGGACAGCTCTGACACGCTGTAACAGATGCCAGCAATATGGCCATATTTGAGCCAAATGCACAAACAAGGAGAAATGTGCCAAATGTGCTAGCTCAGACCACACATCCAAATCCTGCAGTCACTCAAACCTGGCCCAATGCATATCTTGCAGCCCTCAGTTGTCGCACACTAGTTTTGACAGGTCATGCCCAGTCCTAACTGTTAAGAGCAACAAACTTGACTCCAGGTTCCCCGAGAACTTAATGCCATATTTTCCGACTATAGAAGATGCCAACACATGGCTCATAGCACCCCCAAAACCACACAAACACATCCCAGACCACCTGGCAAGAGTACAGGTCATAGAGAAAGCCCTCAACAGACCACCGACACACGTCCCCATCTTTGGCCCCCCCCAACCCTGAACCCTCAACACCCACACTCCCCGACAACAACCTGAGTGATGCTCCATCACCTCCAAACCCAACCCAATGACCTCAGTTCCTACCCATAGGGGCCCGGCAAACCAATCTGCTACACTTCCTCACATCATCTAGAACTCCTCTCCTGAACCCCCTTAACACAAACTGATGCTGATCTCTATCTTTATCAGACTCACTCCTATGAACAGACAAACCCCATGACACCCACATAAGATCTGCATCTGGTAACAAAATGTATGCAAATCACTCTCTGCTCAAACTGACCTACTTCACAGTGCAAGGCCCAAAGACTGGGACATCCTTGCACTCGAAGAGCCTTACCTAGACAACCTTGGAAACACCAGGGCCTCTTGATTTTGGTCAGTCCTATACCCAACCCAACATGGCACAGACAGAACCCCCAGGTCCCACTCGGTTATACTCATCAATGCCAATATACTTTCCAATACCATCACTGTCATTTCAATACAGTCCCTTGACATCACGGCAATCCAAATAAATGGCAAACATGGCACAACCTCAATATACAACATATATAATGACTGCACTAACAATAACAGCACTACAATGCTAGGAACTCATCTACGCACTCCCAAATACCACCCCCACAACTCCCAACTTGATTACATGATCTGGTTGGGAGATTTCAACCGTCACCACCCCTTATGGGAACCAGCCGGCAACAGATCCCTAAACTCCCCACCAGCTGACATCAGTCTCATTTTAAACCTGATCTGTAAATACGACATGGAAATGGCGCTACCACTGGGCACGCCGACACTACAATCAGTATCAGATTACTGGACTCAACCAGATAATGTCTTGATCTCTCACTATGCAACAGATAGAATCCTTAGATGCAAAACTGAACCTAGTCTTTGTCCCACACTTACAGACCACCTACTCATCATCACAGAACTAGCACTTCCCCTCCCTTGTACCGCCTCCCATCCGACAAGGGACTTTTGTGACGTCAAATGGGCAAAAGTCAACACTGCCCTCAAAACTGAACTAGACCGCCACTCCCCAGCCTGTCACATTACTACAATCAACAAATTCAATACTAAAGTGTCGACACTAACTACCATCATACAGGAGACAATTACCAATGATGACCTGGTCCCACTGAACAAACCAAGCCCCTTCTCGCATTGATGGTGGAACTCTGACTTAACCAACCTCAAAAAGGAACTTTGCAAAGCCAACAGAGAAGCACACTACTTCAAGGACATCAAAGATTACTCGACCAAGGCAAATCTCAAGCGACTCAACAATAAAATGGACCGTTTGATTAGAACTTCTAAATCTGAGCACTGGGTGTCCTGGCTTGAGAGCATCAATCCCCGTCAAATATACATTGCTAACAAATACATTGTCCAGGCCCCGACAGACCTCTGGTATGAAAAAATACCCAACCTCAAAAGGATCCTGAATGGGGACAATCATGTGGCCTCCACAAACATTGACAAAGCCACAGCACTAGCTGAGTGTTTCTTCCCACCTTTCCCATCTGCCAAACTTGCCTATTACACAGCATACCCCGAGCCCTTGCCCAGCATTAGGTCATTTTCCTGTGAAACAATTGCAGCGACCTTGAAAACTCTCAAACCATACAAGGCCCCAGGCCCAGACACAATCCCAAATGTATACATCAAAAACTGTGCCGATACCCTGATTGACCACTTCTTCTTTATTTTCAAAGCAGTCTTTGAACTCAACACCTACCACAGCAGCTGGCTGACATCTACCACACTGGTCCTCAGGAAACCTCAGAGGCCCAACTATTCAAAACCCAACACATTCTGCCTGATTGGCCTACTGAACACAATAGGCAAGCTCCTGTCAACTTTAGTTGCTAATGACCTCTTCTGGTTAGTGGAGGAACACAAATTGCTCCCTCTGGGCTAGTTTGGTAGGCGACCAGGATGCAACACCTCTGACGCCATGCACTTAGTCACCCAGATGGTGAAAAATGCTTGGCAATCTGGAAAGGTGGCAGCTGCCCTCTTCCTAGACATACAAGCTACCTTCCCCAACACAGTCTGACACCAGCTACTTCACAACATGAAAGAACAAAAAGTGCTGACATGCTATATCCTTCTAATTGACAGAATGCTCCAAAACAGGTCAACGTGCCTCAAGTTTGATGACTACACCTCTGACCCCATCCTAATTGACAATGACACCACTCAAGGGTGCCCTCTCTCTATGCTGTTATACACATTCTACAATGCTTCACTTATCCATAACTTCACACGAGACAAGTCCAAAGGTGCCATAGGATTTGTCAATGACTCCATGTTCATCGCAGTAGCTACAGACCTTGACAAAGCACACAAGACACTCGCAGACATGATGCACTGCCCAGGTGGCAGATTTGAGTAGTCCCATTCACATAACTCCCCTTTTGAGCTGAACAAGCTGGCACTGATGAATTTCCCTAGATTGCACAGAGACCATATACCTAACAACTTAATCCTAACTCTGACTGACCCTGACGGGCAGACAAGCTGACAAGCAGTACGTATGGCACTAACATACAAATATTTAGGAGTCACCTTTGAGCCGAGCCTCTGCTGGAGCATGCACAATGACAAAGTAGTCAGTAAGGCCACCTAGTGGACACTACAAGTTGCCAGACTCTCTAGAATGACCAGTGGCATGCCCCCCCATTATATAACACAGTCGCAGTCCCGGCATTCACGTACATGGCAGACATTTGGTATATAGGTCTACATCAATTGCACAATGGCAAGACAACACAAGGATCAGTGGCAGCCACCAAGCGACTCATCCCAGTACAACAAAAAGCAGCCAAGACAATCTCAGGCTCTCTCAGTTTGGCTGCAGAAGACATTCTAGATACAGAAGTATACTTGCTACCCATTGACCTCCTCTTTCATAAGATCCTTCTTAAATCCGCCGTTAAGCTTGCCTCATTACCCAAGACACACCCCCTCCACTCTCATGACTGGAAAACTGCCAGAAAGATGGTCAACAGGCACCGCTCACCCCTACACTACTTATTCCATGCATCCACAGTTGACCTCACAATGATAGAGACAGTAGACTCAATTTGTCGACACCCAAACTACAAACCAGCCTTCAAGACAGTAATTAATGACAGCAAGGAAGAAGGCATTATCAGAGCCAAATTGGCCTTTGCTAAAGCAACAACCACAGTCTACTGTGACGGATCAGGGTTCAACGGAGGCATAGGAGCCTCAGCAATCCTATACTGCAATGGAGAAGAACTGAAAATACTCCAATATTTCCTAGGATCAGATGCACAACATACAGTCTACAAAGCTGAGATCATCGGCTTAATGATGGGCTTCCACTTGCTGCACTTGCTAAACACCTAACTGACATCCTTAATAGTGATTGGCAGTGACAGCCATGCAACTCTAAGGGGCCTCAATAACTAGCAACTACACCCAGCCCACTACCTTCTCGACAGAATACACAAGGCGGCTGAAAAGCTACAGTCAAAATAGGACAAGAAAATCAGAACCAGACAACATTGCAAACCCACACAAACAGGTGCGCCTCTCCCGCTAAGAACTTGCAAGGTAATCAACCTGCAACTCCACTGGACACTTGGCCACAAAGACTTTGCCCCAAACAAATGAGCCGACGCTGTAGCAAAGAAAGTGGCAGGAGGTCTCTTTAGCCTCATGAGTTCTCTACCCACTTTTCTCAGACATTGTCCCCTACCAACAAGCATCTCTGCCACCCGCCAACACCACATCACAGTACTACACAGACAGTGGAAGCAAAGATGGAAAACATTTCCTTGCTACCCACACATGAAAGACATTAACAACTCCCTCCCATCAAAATCTTTCATAAAACTCTCTGCTCCACTGGATTGTCAACATTCAGCTATCTTATCTCAACTCCAAATAGGCCACATACCACTCAATGGACACCTTTTTTGCATACAATGAGCAGAGTCCCCAACATGCCTGCACTGCAAAGGGATCACAGTCAAATCCATTAGGCATTTTCTTATTGAGTGCCCACAATACTGCCACAAACGACACATACACCTTGGTCAAAACCTCAAATGCAGAGCTGAGTCCCTTACAGCCCTATTGTCAAACGGCTTCACACTAAAGTTTCTATTCAGATATATACACGCAACACACAGATTCCAGCAAGTCCAGTCCAACCTTTTGAAGCTCAGAGCCTCAAGTGCAGTAACCCAGTGACTACAACAGAGGAGCCTCAAGCGCAGTAACCCAGTGACTACAACAGAGGGATACCCACTACACTGTGAACTGCCAAGGCCACAATCAGCAAACCACATAGGCACCCATGTCCATTCAAAGTAAATGTTTCACTGAGTTCAGTCCAGGGTTTGAGTTGAAGTGACAGAGGGCACTGATGACAATGCACACGGCTTAGACTATAAGTAGGTAGTCAAAAGGGTGATACCAAAACAGTATAGAGTCAGGTAAGAGCGTTGAGGTAAGTCAGGTTAACAGATTGGTGACTGCATGGGTTAACACCTGAGAATAATAGGGTAAAGTGTTTTGGGGCTTTTGTAGAAACCAATAAAATAAGTGGGCTGGTTAGTTAGTGCAATTTGTGCTCAGGGTTTTGTTATAGTTTCACTTTTCAGTAGAGTGAAGGATCGAAATGGATTGGTTGTCCTAAAGGTTTCAAGAGCTAACACCAAGGATGCAATGCAGAGCCACTATTACGAGTGTCCAAGGTTTCAAATAGATTTCAGAACAAAAAGTTAGAGTGAGTCAATAACCAAGTGGTTGGGGATAGAGATGTAGTGATGGAGGGGATTTTGGGTGGATTTCAAAGGAAAAAAAGGATGCTATCAGGTAGTCTTGGAGTGTGACGACCTAAGGAAATGATTTTGAATAGATTTTAAAAATAAGCCTGATCAAACTCTGATATATAATCCTAGAGTATCAGTGAAAATAGTAGAGTGAGTAAAATGTGTTACCCGGTACTAATGACTTTAAGAGGTGCAGGACTGACGTAGTCCTTGAGAATGATGAAAAGAGTTCAGAGATCTTCAAAACTTTTGTAGTTTCACTTAAGAGATTTAGAGAATAGTGATGATCAAGACTGGGTTGTACCCCAGCTCTTCTATGTTTTTATTGTAGTAGAATAGTACAGTTTAAATATGTTTGAAACAGTCCGAGAAGCCAAAACTGCCACAATATAGTAAGTTAGGAGTAATTGTAAGATTTGCAGAAGTAGAAGTAGTCGTGTAAATGAATAGAAGTCGCCACAGTGCAGCGTAACTAAGAAAAAGAGTGATAAATGGGATAAGGGTGTTAACCAAGATGATGAACTCAATAGACAAGAAAGCCAATTGCTTGTTAGCGAGGGTGTTAAACCTTTAACTAACAGTTAAGCAAAAGATAAGGTGACAGAAGGTAAGAAAGATAGTGATGAAAAAAACACCAAACCAGTCATCAACGGATTATAGTGTCAAACTAATTACTTATTGAGTGCGTGAGTAGCCTAGCTAGGGTATAGCACAGGTTCTGCTCAACCTGTGGTATTACAGGTACAGATAGAGCAGATACAGGTACAGGTGTGGCATTTGGCAACCTGCACTACACCTGTGCCCACACTGTGCAGGTTACAGGTCACCTGCAGGTATTGCCAATGATGACCTCATCTAGTGCAAATCAAATATTTATGATTGCATGTTGTATTATTGTCTGCAGGATGACATGACTCTAGCTCCATGGTTGCCCATGAGAGAGAGAGGAGATCCAAATGTGTGTGTTTCTTATTGTAGGCTTTCAAAGATGCCCTCTGACTATCTGAACATTCTAGGTAAAGCCAATCTTGTTCAGACCTTTGTCAAACTATAATTATTTTTTGTGTGTGAACAATGATAATACCTTTTAA
>JAFLHD010017929.1:0-13658 GCA_018856295.1 Blastosporella zonata
ACAAAGAACCTCAGCACTGGTGGCATCTGTCAAGAGAGAGCATTTGACTTTGTGGCCTTTCTTGGTGCTGCCAGATGAGAATCCAAGAGAGTATGCAAAATCATGTGTCGGTACAACCCAGTCTTCAGGATCCCATTGGAAAAGGTATCCCACAGTGTTGTGCTCAGTAGTCTCCAGATATTCCACATATGCCTGCACATCGTAGTGTGTGTACAGTGTAGATAGCACTTTTTGGCAATTAACCCTCACATTGTGCTTAACTGTGACACTAAAAGGGCCCTGACTGAGTGTCTGGAGACTGTGAGCACATTGCTGCTATATGGCCAAGAGATAGGGTTTCAAGAATAGATTGTGATTGCCTTGATGGTTTATGACGGCGAGACGGGGTTTGGAAGATAGATTGTGAGTGTCTTGATGGTGTGAAACAAAACAAGGGGTTTGAGCTGATACTGCTGCCAGTTGTTGGCATGGTGAAGGCATTGAAGATTGATTAAAATGAGGAGTTTGGGGAAATGTTGGCAGTCCTTGACGTGAAGGTGACGGACATAAAGGAGTTGGAGTTATCATATGTCCCAGGCTTTGAGCTCTGAAGGTAGGGCCAGAGGTAGAAACTGAGTGACTCCTAAGATGGGCAAGAACCTCTGAAACAGAGGATGCAATATTTCTGGGTACAAGGATAGGCCCAGAATGAACAAACTCAGACAATACCAAGAGTTCAGATTGTACGTCAACCAAAGGCTGAGAAATGGGCAAATCACAGAAAAGACTAGCAATGGACATATGATTGGTTGTGCTAGACCGTCCCTCCATGGGAAGTACAGAGGCAGAAAGAGAAATAAATGTAGATAAATTGAGTACTTATAAGAGCTACGACCACTCAGCATTTAAACAGTCCTGTCAATGATGTCAACTTGATGAGAACTCATGTTCTGGTGAAGTGAAGAAATGTACCTGCAGCAAAGCAACTGCTGCTATTCTTGAGCACACCCACTCCTTAGGGAGAGCATCACAACGAGAGTTAACTAAACAGGCCTGTCAGTGTTGTCAACTTGATGGGAACTCATATTCTGGTAAAGGAACGTACCCACAGCAAAACAACTGCCACTGTTCTTGAGTACATCTGCTCCTTGGGGGGAGCATTGAATTGTAAAGAACCAACACTATAGACAGGGAAGGTATGTAAAAGTTGGAGAAAAAATTGTGTCAAAGAGTCAAAGAACAAACCCATTGAAACATCTGCCCAAAGAAGAATGGCAGGTCTGTTGTATGGGGCCACAGAAGATCAATGTCGTCAATAGGTGTGACAAAGCATGTTCAAAATACTGTGTATTTGCTCAGTATTTACACTCTATTATTTCTGGATGGTATTTGGCTGCATCCTTGATGCACTTGATGCAGTTGATCTCATCAAATTCTGACAATATTGGCTTGGGGGTTCTTCATCTCTGCTATGGTCTGACACTCCCAACGTGTTCTTGATGGGATTAAGTTAGACAGATTGTCCCTCCCCTCGGCCCATCCTGGGAGTGGATCCAAATCCATGGATTTTGATGGCTGGGAGTAGCCACGTAGTTTGAGAAGCAGGCCCAGTCCCAAAATATGTGTGATGTGCATGCACTGTTAGTGATCATTGCATCAGGGGTCAGCCATGCTGAGAATCCCATATTGGGCTCTTTGCAACTGTTTGCCAAGAATGTGTAGTCCTCTGTTGCCATGTGTGCTTGGTCCATTTGGCCCAATCCCTTGCTTTTCCCACCCCTCTGATTCTTCTTTCTCAATCCATCCCATTGCAGAGTCAGAGTTTGATCTTTTTTTTTTGGGCAGTGAATGGTGATGAGACCCACCCTAATACAGGTGTGTATTCATTACAAAACCCCACCTTCAAATTACTAATGGTTGACGCCGTCAATGAATAACCCAAGCAATACACCCTCGCTATCTATCAATGCTTAATACCTTTACTGGTGTCATTACTTGCGCAGCCAGTAATTGATTGGCTAAACACTATAAGCCGCCGGTAATTATTTTGTTGTGATTTTGGACTTTTATCATCAGTTGTCATCATTATTGCGCTTACCTTTCTTTGCCTATCTTGCGGTTAACTATTGGTTAGGGGCTTGGTACCCTTGCTAATGGTTGATTGGCCTTTTTGACTATTAACTTCATCATTTTGCTTATTAAACTCACTTTGCTTATCACTCTTTTTTGTAGTTACGCTGCGCTGTGGCGACTTTTGCCACTCGCACAGCAATATTCACCTTTACAAATCTCACAAACTTCCCCCTATCTCTGACTACAACTTACTTACTACACTGTTACAGCTTCGGCTTATTGGACTGCTTCAAACATATTTAAACTGTACTTTACCTTTAGTACAAAACACAATATTATACCACGGGTTCGTACGCACAAATCTCCATTGTCACCTTTCCAAAATCCTTTCTAAGAGAAGTCACGACGACTTCAAAATCTCTCTACTATCTCTCTCATTGCTCTCAAGGACTCTGACAGTCCTATATCTCTCTCGTGCTAGTAATTGTCACTAGCGAATTGTCACTAGCATCAAGTAACATGTCTTGCTTATTCTATTGTTTTAACTGATACTTTTGAAATTATCTTTCAGAGTTCGATCAGTACACTTTTGAAACTGTCTCAAAATCTTGCCTTCAATCTGAAATCCTCCCAAAATCCCTCACCAACATCACATTTGTGTTTTATCACCTTTCCATTGACTCCTCTTGCTGTCTCTCTCTTTTGAAATGCCTTTCGAAACCCTACAGTTACCCTGCACTACGTCTCTTGCATTAGCTCTCAAAACCTTTAGGACGACCAATCCGTTTTGAAACCCCACTCTATTGGAAAAGCAAACTATAATGAAACCCCGAGCACAATTGCACTTATTAACCTGCCCACTTATTCTACAAGGTTTCTACAAAGGACCTGAAACATCATCTTTTCCTTATCCTCAGGTGTTAGCCCATGCAGTCACAAACCCACATTGCAGCTACCACTTTACTTTTATTGAACACTTCTCAGTTTTGGTATCAACCTTTTGACCACCTGCTACTAGTCTAAGCCGTGTGCCTTGTCATCAATGGCCATGTGACCTTTCTTGTGACATGTGAAGCAAGTGATGCCAGGCCTATATTTGGCAGCCAGGGCAGTATCTCTGCTCCGGTGATTGGTGATGCAGCAATCCTGCTCCATGATCCCTGTTATTGGCAGCCACTTTGTTGTCAAGAATGGTGTTGTTTTTCATTGCATTGGCAGCCTTTCACCATGTTTCAGCCGCAGCTTCCTTTGGTGTGGCTCGAGTTTGAAACTGAGGGCATACTTTTGTTGCAAATATACGTATTTGCTGTGTTAGACCTTGTGTGAATCCACGAAAGATTTCCAATGACCAGTCAGTGTGCAAACACATCTTCGCTGATGCGTGCCAACATGCCATCAGAAACAATATATCTTGAATTTTGTTGTCAATGCTGCAGCTTGTATGACGAAAAAGCCCTTCAAAGCAGGGTCCGGCAACCTGTGATAGGAGATTTGGTTGGCATCATGATCAGCTTAATGAATGTGAGGATAATACTTGCCTGAACAAGATCTTCAAGGTCTCGAGCAGCAAGAGATGATATGCTTGAGACATCATTTTGAAACTTGCGGATAGTGTCACGCCCAAGCGGAGAAACTTCCTGGTATCTGTGGTGGAAGGGAGAAATTCATCTAGTATCAACCAAAAAATTTTATTCATGCGCGCCGTACGTGTAAAGCATTCAAATCAAGTGCGTGAAGAGGCATTTCCAAATGCCTAGCTCAAACTCGTGCATGATGTCATGTACAAACATCTTGTAGTGATTTTCTCCATGGGGTAGAAGCAAAAGAGAAAAGGCATTCTTGAAAAATTGAGTCAACGGTCTGACAGAGTTATCATATAATCAAAACACTGACATTGACAGGGACGAGAGATTCTCCTAACACCTGATCTATTGCCTTTCTTTTGACTGCATACCCCTTTTCAAATATTTTTCTATGAGCCTTTGTAATTTGCAACTGCTGTTGAGTGCTATCAACGCAGAGATTTCAAGACCACACAATGTCATGAAGCTTGGTGCCAATCATCAGAACCTGTTTCTTCATAATTTGGCATGTTACATCCAACCAGGTGCCCATGTCCTTGATCCCAGAGACCAGGACTCTGTATGAAACAATGTCAATCAAATCACTGTAATTACTGATGTCGACTATACTCACCTCTCTTTGTAATCTGCTGAGTATCCAAAGAACAGGGGATAGAGTCTGCGCCAGATTCCGTCGCCGCATTTGAGGACAATGCCCGAGGCATAAATGACCTTGAATTTGTCACTCAGAAGATGCTTCCAAACTGCTTGTATGAGTTCTCACCAAAGAAACGTGATGATACCAGGAGTCGGGGTCCTTCCAAATAAGACATTGTACTTGTCTTTGACAAGATCTGGAAGCTGGATATACAAATGATAAATGAGAAAAACATAATACAAGATATACTTAAACATACCAAAGGAAGATATGCCAAATGATGGGCAGAAACGAGATCTCGATGATAGAAAGTGATTTCTAAGGTGTGGGCATGCGACTCAGTTTGATAATGATGAGCAGTAAGGGGTAGAGGAAGATGAACTGAGGATTTTCTCCACTTGTCGCTACAAAGCCAGGGCGGAAGGGAATTGCTCCTAGTATTACTAGAATCAATGTGGGAGTCGTCAAGGTGCTTATTCTCGGAGAAGGCATTAAAGCCCTCAAAATCCTTGCGTTTGAAGTCCGGAGACAGTATGACCGAGTGCACCAGATTATTGAGAGTAGACAATGTGAGTTTTTTAGCCGAGTAATACCAAGACATCAGACAAAAGATGGAAGCATTAAGAAAAGGAAAAAAAAGATTAGATGAGTCATCCAAATGGTCATGTATTTGCTGCGCGGTTGGACCAAATCCAGCTAGAGGATTTTGTTGTTGGGCTTCTTTGCGAATGAATGTCGGAGCATCAGAAACATGATGGATGGAAAAATGTTGATCAGGGTTATGAGATGGTGGAAATTTGTAACGACGAAACAGGCCCATTTCATCAATGTCAGTTTCAAAGGGTTCAGGGACAGGTTGTGCAGGTACTACTTCTGGTTCTTGGACCTCAGTATGACGAATACAATGACATTTTTTAGGACATTCCTCAGAGGTAGACAAAGTCATGACAAATTGCCTAAGTTGAGCCGTGGGTCTGAAGGCAAAAAATCAATAAGCTGCCTAGGTTTGCGAATGCACTTGGCTGGAAGTGGTTTGTCCTCAGGTAAGTTTGATTGCTTGGCTCTTATATCTTCAAGCACATTGGTGGCGTCTAAAGTTGAGCCCTCGGGCCTGGGACTCAGAATCTACATCAAAAAATCAGATTCATATAGAAGAGAGTGAGGATTGTCACATTACATCAGGTTCCGCATTGTTTGCTTTGATAATTTCAAGAGGAATTTCTTCTTTAATTTCTTGTGTAGCTTGTGTAGCACGAGATTGGCCAAAAGTGAGCAGTTTCCATTTTGGGCATCAGGATTGATGGCAGCTCAGTTGTCGCCGATTGTCATATTTATGGTTACAGTGAATGCAAAAGAACATTAGAGACAGAAGGTATACCTCAGATTGAGCTGTTATTTGCTGGAGGAGGTGAGGGCAAAAGACATTAAGTCCTGTTGATTGGGGCACGTGACAAAACACGTCATTTAAATGAGTGTGACTCGTGTTACTTGTTACTACCATCTTACCACCTTCAATGCCAAATAAGTGTGCCCCTCCATGCCGCGACTCTGAGGATGCACCTCCTGCCAAGAAAGCCAAGATTTCTCAGCAGAAGCCAAAACCGGTTCAGCAGTCAAAGGCAGGTACGCATGGGCCTTCAAAAAAAATAATGAGGTGGAAAGAGTTTGAGATTGCACTGAAGGCAGGGATTGGACCTAGGACATGACAAGGAAAAGAAGTGTATGTATGCATTCTATTCTCGATTTGATGCTGACAATTTTGTCAGAAATGGTCCTTTGAAGACATACTATTGCAGTGGAAATATAATTCCTCGACTCATCAATCCGTTTCTCGACATACATGCAATCCTGACATACGGACTTGCTGACGAGGGCCTCATTGACCCTGTAGATCAGAGGGAATATGAACTTGATGAGGACAACATCTCTCAGTGAGTCTTTGCCTAATTATGTATGGTATAACCTGATCATATGCAGATAATTAGATCATCGAACCTTCCGCCACACCAGTGGTTACATATTGACGTGTACCAAGAACTTCTCCTGATCACTCCAGGCTTGCCAAAGACATTGAAAAAATTATGCTCAGAATTAGATGGTCAGGATTACCATGAGAGTTTACTTCAAAAGCTTGCAGATGTAGTGAGTTGCCTATAGTATTATTTTTTCTCGCATATATTGATTTTTCAAGTTGGGTCAAGGGGCTACAAGTGCCTGAACAGCCGATACGCGTAAACTCACCCACGGCATCATCAAACTTCTTGAATGCTCCAAGCTGCAATTTTTATTTGCATCTCTTAGTCACTCTTTGCCGTGTGACAAGTCCTCTTGGGGCTTCAACCACGTCGATACAGGTAAATTGCTATGTCTGGCTAAACTTTTCAACATTTATGATGAAATGTGAGTATGTTCTTCATACCGAGACAGCTCCTACTTGACTATCATTTAGATTTCTCCTGTCTCTTTGTGACGGTTGTGTTCAAGTTACCGCCCACGACTTCCCCACCTTCATGAATGCGAGTGACTCATTTCAAAGAAACAGAACAGACAACACCTTTGATATCAAAGATGGCCTGTGTCGTGGCCCACTTCTTATAACAGTAAGATTTTTATTCTCCTCATTACAATTCTGATGTCTTTGTAGGCATGTTGACATATGTTTTTTTGGTTTGGCATTCGAAAGGGCCGAAAAACACGCGACGAAGGCCCCAATTGCTCAGAAATATGACATTAACAAAATCACACCTGCTATCATTGCTTATATGGCCTGTCAAGTGAGTACCCACCCAATTCTTTTATTATTTTTGGCTGATGTGTCATGAGACACAATGTGCTCTTAGTTTGGTTTCTCAATGGGGGATGCAGGATAAATTCTTTTCACTTCAAGACTTTTACTACAATGTTCTCAGCCTCCTCTTGCCATTGGACGCCCCTTGGACCATTGAAACATTGGAATTTTGGAACAAGTAAGTGGCATTTTGACATATCAAGTCAAGAAAAACTGATCTTTGTTGATTTTTGTCTTATAGTTTGCTCTACGGACCAGACGGAAGCATCAAACAAAAGCAGAAAATCTCGGCCCCCTCTCCTCAACCAGAAAGCAATATCTTACAGCTGAAACAAGCTCAACTGGAACAACTCCAGCTCAAATCCGCTCGTTCATCCAATTCAAATCAGCGTCCCTCAAAGCCAAAGAAGAATGGCAGGCAACATATTGCAGGTAAATACGACAAGGGCAAGGGTCAGGCTGACAACAACAACCATGACAACAGCGATGGCAACAGGGATGAGGATGGCAAGGGGGATGGCAATGGCGACAGTGAGGACAACAATGAGGATGACAAGGAGGGTGAGGGTCACCACAAGAAAGAGCGTCAAGGCCAGGGCATTGTAGGTAGTAGCTATTGGAACAGCGAATGATAAGGGTTTTCTGACACTCCATTAATATACTAAATGCTATGATTTTCATTGACTGAGGACCAATATGTCTACTAAGGACACAAAATGGATTTGAAAGATATGTACTTCTTATATACATTCAATATGGGTGCCTCTGTGTATTGACAAGTATTTCTGACTGCCATGTGATTCAGGAACTAGAACTGTGGGTCCAAACATATAATCTCATTTTAGGAAGCTCCCATAATAGACTAATAATATAATGTAATGTTTGGATAGTAGCCTTGTACTCTCGTTGGATTAATTTTGACTTATCATTTTTTGAAAGGCTCCTCATTGACTGATGCAACTTCCAAAGTCGAGTTCCTTATCATGTTAATTATGATGAATAATATATGTACTCTCATCTACGATATGAGTGCCCTTACATCGCCAGGTCATGTGTGGACCTTTTTGCCAATGTCAGGGTGGGTGCTTGATTGTCGACAATGGAGACAACTCATTGTCATATTCTGAGTATAGGACTTTGTTAAATTATGGTGCTCTTAGACAAGGTGATCTATAAGATAACCTTAGTAATTGGACACAGTGTGATTGACAACTGAATATAATAATTTACCTATAAGATAACTATTGACATGTTAGCTAAAAGTAAGTGAAATATAGGTAGGTTTAAACTCACCCTCAGTAACCAGACACAGTGTGATTGACAACTGAGGGTAGAGTATGATAGGTAGGTAGTATAAGTATGGTCTGGCAAAATCTGGGTGCTATTTGTGCCACCCATCCCGCCTTGTTTCTCAGCTAGAGTAACAAGGTGGTCAAACCATAAGAAGTGTGAATAATCCAAATAGAGGAAGTAACAAGATGGTCAGATAATAGTGGTAGGTGACAAAGGCAGACAATACTAGTATAGCACCTTTGTCTGTGTCTAAAAATGGGCCTAGAAAGTCAATTCCCAACACTCCCCCCAATGTCCTAGACTATTTTAATTCCTGAGATTGAGTAGGTTGGGCCATGAGTGATGCAAGGTAACACTTTGGTGAATATATCAGTGATGTTCTCGGAGGAAGGTATGTGGGTGATCTCAATGTCACCTTCTTGTACACATTTGCAAATATAATGGTGACAAATGTTGATGTGTTTGGCATGTGAGTGGCCTCAAGTGTATTCAGTGAGTGAGATTGAAGACATGTTGTTGCCGTGAAGTGTTGCAGGTAGTTCCTGCAGTAATGACATTTTGACAAGGAAGTTATGCATCCACAGAGCTTGTTGGGCTCTGCGAGTGAGTGCAATATCCATTTGGACCTCCATGATACTGGGCCCCCAGCCATCATGAATATGTATCCTAACATTGACCTGCGGATGTCAAAGTCCCCTCCATAGTCAGTGTCAACATATCCCTCTGGCTTAAGATTCCCTCTGTTTGCATGGTAGGTGATCCAGTATTCCAATGTGCCCTTCACATACCCAAGCACATGCATCATTTACAGGCACAGGGTT
Organism: Blastosporella zonata; assembly: GCA_018856295.1. NCBI lineage: Eukaryota > Fungi > Basidiomycota > Agaricomycetes > Agaricales > Lyophyllaceae > Blastosporella > Blastosporella zonata. Next base: position 9,175 of record JAFLHD010017929.1, read on the forward strand.
GGACTGGAATCTGGCTAAGACACCTACTGCATAGGAGAGATTGAGTTGGGTAGCAACTTGAGCCCACATGAGTAATCTGAGGACTTCACAGTACAGTTTGTCAGTTATGAAGGTCTTGTTGGCTTCTGTGATGGAGAGTCATGAGGAGAGGAGTTGTATGCCTGGTAGAAGCAGGGTGGAGTGGGCATTGCAGTGTTTCATTCCAAACTGTATGAGCACTCATTTGAGGTAGGTTTGTTGGGATAATGATATTGTGCCAGTCCTTTCATTTTGTTTGATGCACATTCCAAGTATGTGTTCTGGCTCCCCCAAGTCCTTGGCCTCAAAGTGTTCCATGAGTTCTCCTTTGGCACAATCCACTTTGTCTTTCAACAAGGATATCCCTAGTATGTCATAGTATAAGTATAGTCTGGTAAAATCTGGGTGCTATTTGTGCCACCCGTTCCGCCTTGTTTCTCGGCTAGAGTAACAAGGTGGTCAAACAATGAGAAGTGTGAATAATCTAAATAGAGGAAGTAACAAGACAGTCAGATAATAGCAGTAGATGACAAAGGCAGACAATACTGGTATACTGCCTTTGTCTGTGTCCAAAAATGGGCCTGGCAAGTCAATTTCCAATAGACTTCACCTGCCAGTCCCACAGTGCCACTCAAATAAGAGGGGTATTTAGGGGGGCAAATCCACCTCTAATATAAGGTAATTAGTCGATGTTTGCTACAGATAAATAAATACCCTTTAAATGCTACAGACTTGGTGATATTTCTGAGGAGCTTTGGGCCTGTTTTGGCAGTGTTGTCATAGCCGTTGATCAGAACCTTGATCAACGCCATCAACGGCCCCTTCCTCACATCAAACAACGTTCATCAACGTCTGCTTGTTGTCCCCAATGATGAGCTCAAAAATACATTATAATATATTTTGAAAAATTGGAAAAAATTACCCAATACTCACCAATACTGACATGTGAGCTTTGGTTCCCGTACCGAGGCTGAGTCTAGATCCTTCTCACCATCAATTCATCAATGATAGATTCTTGACGTCATGATGGTTGTCCATCAAACATTTGTGCTCGTCGTCGCCCACAATGACTACGCTTATTTCACTCAATGCACAGAAAATTTTCATTGAACAAGGATGATAGTAATGAAGTGTGCTTGTAACTAATCCCCACTAGCGGCCAAAGCCTCCAACACTGCCACAGTCTGTAGTGTATCTTTATCATCACTATGGTCCTCATCCTCACTGCCCGACATCTGTCCTAAATCTTCCTCTGGTGAGTCCACATCCATACTAAGCTTTGGGTTAACGGCGGTGAGAAGAGTCTTGTCCAGTGGGGTGCCTGCAACGATTGAGCCAGTGAAAAGAGGATCCTGAGCAAGCTTTTGAAAACGTCAATGATGAATGTCAAAGAAACGGGTGCACTCTTTGCGATACCAATGGACTTGAAAGGCCAGCGCGAGATTTGTTGCTTTCAGATCGTCCTCCTTTTGCAAAAAAAACACCTCCTCATTGCGCATGTGAGTGACAACGCGTTGCATCTCAATATTTAGTCATTCAATTTCTTCCTGTGCACGCTCCATTTTGAAGTAGGAATCCATCGCAAGTCAAGCAGCCAGACAGGCCCAACGGCATTCTTGAATATCTTGACGGCAGTCGTGCAGTAAATCAAAATCGGACAGGAACGCGTATTTGACCACTTGTTCCCATGCAAGAGGAGGTTTAGTGGGAGTGACCAATGCTGCCGCCATGTTGTAGCGCTCGAGGGCAGTCCTGATGGCTTGAGATTGAGTCTTCAACACCTTGCCAATGTGTTTTTGCATTTTGTATCCTTTAGAAACCATGTCAGCTCATTAGTTGAAAGGAAAATAGACAGCTTGCCTGTGTGGGATAGGTTCATCTTAGTTAGTTCAAACATACGCAATACAATGAGTCCTTCCAGCTCGTCCAGGCATTGCTGGTAGCGTCGGTGGCCAACCATCATTGCCGCAGCCTTCCATTGCTCGCTATTTCGTGTCCAGCATTCTGAAATCTTCAGCTGTACCTCCAGTCTGTGAACAGTCATCAAAGCATTGTCAACCGCCTCCTGTGCATGCCGCACCTGCGTCTCCGGTAGGTATTGTCGTTGTGCGCCTTTAACTTTTGTCAACGGTGCTGGAGGATTGTATGAAACCCAGGTGCTCCTGAGGTTGGAAAGCTTCTCACTAGATGGATGTCAGCATTGAATACAAAGGAAGAATTCATGAAACGCACCTGGCTGCATGATACTTGACCAACTTTTGGTAATACTCCATCTCCAAAGTCTCCTGTATTGGCTCCTTTGATAACGACTTTAGATACTGCCATTCCTCATCAAGCCATCGGTGAAAAATGTCCATCGATTCAATGCCTTGATCCTCCATAATCTTCCTCAATGCCATTTTACCCTTCTTGAGGTCCAGCGCTTGACGATAGTTGTTGACCAGAAACGCACCTGATAATAATCAGGATAATATGGCAGCGCACCCCAATAGCTCACTTACTGATATTATGCTGCATTTCAAAAGCATCCATATGGGACATGTACTCCACAATTTTCTGCTTTCTATGGAAGGTCGTTGCATAGCGAGTGGATGCTGCAAGTGCATTGGATTTGGAGAAGAAATGCTCACAACCCTCCAAGTCTTCGAGGCCCATTCCTTTCACGTATGTTGCCAGGTGAGAAAGTTGACAGATTCAATTGTGGGCATGGCCATGGAAGGCTCCAACCAGAGACTGGAACCTGATTTCACATGCGTGGGCACCGAGGTCACTTTTGTTGACAGTAGTTTTAAATTTGCAGCCAATGTCGTATCCGCCACCAAGGTCTTCTTTAGTGAGCAGAAAGAACAAAAAGTTAAAGGCATTTCGACTCACAGCTCTCCACTTGCAACCATGTCTGCAATCACCAAAGAAAAGCCATGCCTACAAAGGGCCAAAAACACTCCAGTCTCTTCAAAAATCCCCTACATCTTTGCCGTCACTTCATTGACCATGTTAGTCCAATGACCTGCACATGGATTATCCTCCTGTTGCTCGCTTGATGAAGCAGGTGAATCATGGGCTAATGTTTCCTCGAGGGCTGCCTTTGCCCAGCGATCAACCTCCTCTCTGGTAAGGTATCGGTTGCCTGGGACAGTGCGAGAGTCATGTCGGCTTTTTGACTTCCCAAGTGCTAGTTTTGTGGTTTCATCAGAGGGTATGGGTTTTGAAGCATTGCGAAGCCATTTGAGAGAATCGTTCCCATCCATTGTGAACAACAATTTGAACATTAGATTTCCTTCATTTTCCAGCTTGTACGTGCAAGCTGGACAAGCGTTCTTTAAGCGCCACCTGGGAACATTGCGTTGAAGAGCAGCGTCAACTTTTGCAGATACTCCTGCTCGTATAGCCAGGTAGAGGTCAAACGCAACCGAAAACTGTTGGGCTGCAAACTGTCGGAAGGGAATGCAATGGAGGTCACAGGAACTCTTAACAAAGGGTTCAATGGTAAGATGTGGACTGCGCAGGTGTGTGACGCAGTATAGTTCAACCACACGGATAGAAAATGCAAAATGGGGCTTTAAGGGAACAGTCAGAAGGAGGCCAACACAAAGTAGAGCGGCAGGAATGTTGGTGTCAGTTTCAATATATTCCATATGAAATGTAAAAGAACCTGTAGAAATATCAGCAATTTATCAACAAATGAGGAAGAGGCCCACTAAATACATCCATAACCTGAAGTTTACAGGTGTCATCCACCTGCCCACCTTGAGTGGACTCTCCTGGTCTTCTCTCCATGGCTTCCTCCCATGTGTTGAGCCCATGCCATATACGCATCCACTATGCCCTCCATCTGCAGTTCAAATGCATCTACAGAATTCTGGATGCGGTCACGACGTGTGCGGCAGTCTTTGCGTGGTGGGCATTCACTGCATGCAGCTTCAAAAGACAGATTTGGAAAGAAAAGATAAGGGGTGCACACCTTGCCTGTTCTTCAAGGCATATGTTGGAATTCACCTCCTGCATGGCTCACATCAAAGGGCAAGCTTCCATCCAGAACCTCATCCAGCATCCTCTCGTGACTGCTCCCGGTCTCAAACAGCTCATTGGTGCCCAGTTCAGGAATATCTCCAGGAGATAATTCTATGGCTGCTGTAGATTGGTTCAGATCCTGTTTTCTTTGTTAGAAAGACCTTACCTTTACTAGCTCGACGCTGAGCATTGGACTGCGCAATGGACTCCCGGATTTCCTTAGGCCCCAGCACCTTTTTCTCAAACAAGCAACTTGTTGACGTGGACTGCGTAGAGATTGTCTTCAGCTTTCTTGAGCTTGAAGCTGCACGGTGGTTAGTGACCTTTGGCATGTCAAAACTGATCACATGATTATAGTTCAACCTCATTCAAAGCTGTGATCTGTCCATCTGCACAACTTGCAGCTAGTGAATAATCTCCATAGAAAGGCAAGCTGCTTTGCTTTGCTTTAATAC
>JAFLHD010017930.1:0-10540 GCA_018856295.1 Blastosporella zonata
GATAATATCGCTGAATTGACCACCTCACCGCGTCCGACAAGGACAGTTCCAAAGAGATCAGAGTAAGCATTTCGCTGTGCTCCTTCCGTTTCTGTTCTCACCCCGTCTCCGCGTAGGGCGACAAAACAGCTCACCAAGTCATCTATGTGAGCTCCCACGACGATAAATTATACCCCCGCATCGCGCTCTCAAAAGTATGTGTCTCCTTTTTGGCTCAATGTGAGTCCATATGCACCGTTGACATCGTTACCCAAGGTCTCCAAGGTATGTCAAGGAACAGGAAGAGGAGGAGGAATAATTGGACGCCGAGTTGGATGCCATGCCCATACTACGTTTGATTCCATCCTGGACAATTCGTACGACGAGGAGGTTAACAATCTTTTGGCTGAAGAATGAGCCCAGGGACATTTCTAGTTGTACATCGCCTACATTATCATTTACTTCCTATTGCTTTGTATATTCGATTTGTACTATTTCATGCTACTTGTACGCGTCAGTCGGAGCAACACGACTCGGACCTGCTTCTTGCAACACTAGCAGTTGTGAAGTCCACCCACTGTACTACATACCTTCAAGTTACCCGACTGACGCGTGCAAATAGCATAGGAGAGTACAAATCGAATACAGATGGTAGTATGTATTACCGGAGTGGTTGTACATCATGGGGGCTACGATATAATACATGTACAGTCCTTAGATGCCTACGTTGGGGGCGTGTCGCTGAAAGCATCTGATAGAGTTTTGCATACTCGCCATCATGCTTCATCAACTCCTCGTGGCTCCCTGACTTTACCACGCTTCCATCCTTCATGCATCTAAGTATCACGCTCGCCAATTATCCAAACGACATACATAAGAGACAAAACGACCCAAGTCGGCATGTTTGATGAGATATCCAAATCGGTGGGTCACAAAGACAATAGTATTGCCACCCTTGCTAGCAACGAGGCGATTGAACATCTGGAATTCAGCTTCAGCATAAGCGCGGAGCTCAGCTCATCGACAGCGACAGATTTCACGTCCCTAGATTTGAGGCCCATGAATGTCCTCGGCCTGGTGGTATGCCGCGTTGACCATCAGACAAATTTCTCGTGTTCACACTAGATTAACAAAATACTCACGCGACGAGACGTTGTTTCTCCCCACCAGATATATCGATGTCCTTCGACAGCATCTCAAATCGCTTCTTCAATTGATGCTCAGGATCGTCGGGGACATTGAGATTGGAGGGGTTGTTCCGCGGGTTCAAGAACGGGTCGAGGCTATCAACGAGTTTCCCGATAAACTCTTCTGTGCCGTCTCCGCTACCCCCTCTGCGTCCGTGGCCCGCGTCACGTCCCCCAGCGCGATGTTCTCGTATAGCGGGAGCGGGTAAATACTGTGGCCTTGTGTGAAAAAGGCCATGGAATGCCGGAGGTCGGAGGGACAGTATTCTTGCGCGGGTAAGTCATTAATGAGAAGGGTGCCAGATGTTAGATTGTACAGTCGAGTAAGTAGATTTACGATCGTCAGTTTTCCACTGCCCTTGCGCCGACCACTATCACGACGAGCTGGCAGGGCTTGAGGGCAAAAGAGACCTTGTTCAGAGCGGGCGATTTATTCTTGCTACCGGGATAGTGGAAGATGACGTCCCTGTAAATATAAACTCCATGTCTCAAGCAGGTCTTGAAGATATGGCCATGAAGAGGTGATTTATTTCAGGTCGAACCCCATTCCATCTGCGCTGCTTGTGTCACTCGGATACGGAACATCTCCAACTGGTATCTAGCTTCGAGGAGAGCGCGTACAATTTCTTCAATTTTGAAAAATGGCTTTGGAACGATCGGGTCTCGTAAATAATCATCTGCAGAGACCAACGCAGCGTGTTTGATGACTGCTGCATGACAGCGATTGAAGCAATCGAGAATTTTGAAGGGTTGATGATGGCGTTAATTACGCAATAGACCTTTGAAGGAGATTAGTCTTTCCTAGAGGGTCCCGTTTGCAGAGCTCACCATCGGAAGATCCCCAGCTAAAGACACCGCAATGTCAAAGAATGGTGAGCTTTTCTTCTCCATTTGTTCCCACCATGAATCGTTATTCGTGTTCCAAGGTGGACCCTAGCCTTCTCATATTCTGCATCTCACAATTACATCAAGGGTTTCTGCGATCCAACAAGAAAGAATGCACCACCGAGGATATGGCTTCCTAAGTTTCCGGTAATGTAATCCTGACGGTACTTCCCTCTAGTGAGAGAAGCCAGCGCTTCCATTCGTTGGTAATGCTCGTGCTTTACGTTTACGACGCACACTACACGAAATTAAGTTGGGGTGGTCGCACGGAGCGATGGACATGAAGTCGTACTTCGGGACCACACCCGCCCGGTGAAAAGGACTTTCAACAACGGTCTGGATATGCGGAGCAGAACAAACTTCGGGCCTCCACTAGACCGCGAGAGATGCACGATGAGCGTCAGTTGGCTTGCAGATGAAATGACCTGCCCCCCACTGCATCAAAGGCCACCCACCCATGCGATGACAATATCGACCTGATTATCTGGCTCTAGGAAGGCATAGGTGGATAGTCAGCTTACCACTTAATTTGATGAAACTTACCTTGCGCGGCGGAGATATCTACTGCACTTAACCGCAAAACAAGTTCACTAACAATTCGTAGTAAGCTGGAAGATGTATGCACCAAGACGGCCGATTCCAGGCCTTCCCAGAGCTTCAATAAGAGGAACATAATAAGCATGAAATGTGAGATGGTTGAGACCTCAGTGATGAGACGGCGGAAGAGCTGTAGTCCGGAGCCCAGCGACGTCGTGGATAGAAGCGAGCTTCGTTGACGGCCGCGAACTCCCATACGCCAAGCCGTACAGTGATAAAAGAGTTGTCTTATTTATTGTCTGAATTTGAAGGCTTTGGTTTCGATTTCTCGGTCGTGTCTTTACCCATGATGCTGATAATCAAACAGCCGCCGAGCGACGAGACTTTTACTTTCGGATGCTCAAAACCCATGGATTTTGGGAGGTTGTGGGTTTATAGAGCTATTGGTTATGACAGCTTCGACTGTGAGTAACAAAAACCTGAGTTGAAAGCTCGACTGAAGGGGAACCGACGATATCCGATCATTTTGGTGCCATCAACCACTACCGCATCGATTGACCAGCTCTTGATTGGTAGCATCATTGCAAATCAATCGCAGGTTCAAAGTGTCGCACTACGTAGGGATTCTTAACTTCAACTCCTCTAACTGGAAACATTGTGTGCTATACAACGGTTATTCTAAATCTTCTCAGTAATCAATGCTGGCAGATGCAAAGTGGGAGTTATCGTTGCACATGGCCGGCACATAGTCTGTGTTCACTGCATCCTCTTCACATCACAACTCCGCTGAATTTCTCTCTCCATCAGGATTATCAGCGGTCATCGCTGATGATAATTGCCTTCCGGACATTCCCTTGTTTCATTGACATTATAAATGATCTTCTGCCCCCTGCCGCTTAAATAGTTCGGGTCTTCGAAATATCCTTCAGCTGGTCTCTGATCCCCGCCTTTATCACAAACCTGTCGCCGGTGCTGGTCACTTTCGTTGACAATGTTTGTATCATCAACACACGCTGTTGTTCTGGCCTTGGCCTTTTTCTTCGCCTCAAATGTGATTGCTCTTCCAGTCCAGACAGACCATGAGCGCCCATCCTATACCTCCTCGTCAATAAACGCCCGGGGGCCTGACCTTTCCGAAACCGCAGTCGTTGCCCTCAATACTTTCATCGAGCATCCTGGTGCCGTTCACCGCAGCATGGAAATTCAAGATTCTTCTTTGAAAGAACGCGGTATTGTCGGTGCTGTAGTTGATGCAGTGAAGGGCATTGCTTCACTTATCCAGAAGATCATCGAGAAAGTTAAGGCCAAGCGTCGTGCAAAGAAGGTTTGGCGATTTGCTACTGTACATTCCACCACCTACTGATGGTATCTTGATGTCAGGAGCGGACCGATTTCGCTAAAAGTGTCGTGGACCAGGGACGGAAAGACCATCCTGAATTTAACTGGGTGATCTGCGCCAGCAAACATAGCGCCGAGTTCAAGGGCACCAAGGGAACAGACTGGGATCAGCTAGAAAAAGACGTGCAAGTTGAAGGGAAGACAGTCAAGTACACCAAATGTCCTTGCCCCTCCACCCGATTCTGATGCACATTTACAGATTTACCGCCTATTACGGCCGGGAGGGCGAGTTTTGGGACAAAGGCGCGAAAGCATCGTCGGACGTACGTCTCAATAGATTTCTCATGGTAGCTATTAATGCGCTGATCATTCACATTCTGCAGTGGGCATATGCCGGATCTTACGACATAGATCGCAAGTCGAAAGGCAAACATCTCATCTTCAAGCGTCCTCAGTAGTCGTGCTGTTCGGAGTTGTGCGGTTGTTAGAAACATTACTGTTCAATAATAATAAATGATGTGGGGCCGCAATGGCCTTGACGCTAACGGATGCTCGCCTTCGTCATGTTGAAGTTGACGACAACCCATCTTGTCCGCCCATCGTCGCCTGCAGGCATATTCCTTTAGAACCTGTGGCGTATAGTAATGTTATACTTTACCCGCGGAATGGTGACGTTGCCCTCACTAACATTAACAGTGTCTTGACCCTTCGTAAGGATGGTGTCGACATACTGTGCCAGTGACAAGTGTTAAACAGTGTTGTTTAGTTTAAACACGACAAGCCCATTCCGTGGCGACTTATCCTATCGATAAATAAGCGGTCGCTGATCTACGTGTATGGTCGGAATCTCGTCAACATAAATAATGTTCGCCTGAACTTTGAACTTGATGCCCAGACTCCCATCTATGGCTGTCATCTACCATCCAACTAATTCTTTCCCGGAGCTTCTACTCTTTCCCAACTTGCATGCTTTGACCATGCGGCAGTCCCGGTTTGACGGGACGCCTTTGGCTCATGTCTCCGCAGAGTCTGTGGGATTAGGATACGGCTCGGAGTTCATTTTCAGTCACCCTTCGAGCATATTACGCTTCTCTCCGTGCAGGACTCATTGGGGTCCGCTAAACGCGTCCTGAGGCCTGAGAATGCGATTTGCGAATCCAACCTGACTAAATTATTGTTAAACTGTAGTGACTCGTAGAAGTTTTTGGATCGTCGATGAAGACCAAGCGAATACCGGTGGCGTAGGTCCTGCGTTGACGTTCCGACCGCACTCAGGACTCTCAGTAAGATAATAATCTTATGTAGATCTCCGTGATTGATTCTTCCTCAGTTTAACCGGAACAATTTTTTCCCTACCGCTGCTACGTATGACCTGTGTACCTGTGACGATTTCTCGTTTCATCTTTTAGTGTTCTCCGCCGAATGAACTAGCAATCCAGTCGATGTACCTGTGTGTAATTGGCAGTCTGGTACCTCATTTAGCGCCCGACAGCATGATCCTCCGGCCGAACCTAGCTTCGAAGATGTCAGAGCCCCAAGTACTATTCCAAATAGAATTGGAATGACGACGGTTGAATGAAAATGTTGTCATCATTGTGAGTATGATGTCATTACAACCATTCAAGCGTGTCACTTGTGGCGCGCCCTTCATGATTGCATCATTTGTGTGGACCTTATAAATACCTTTGGATGACAGTCCTTAGGGCACAAAAGTAACCCTCAATACCTTCATTGTCAAGTCCAATGTCTTCTACCAACAACACCACCTGTTCCGTCGGCAATACCGCCTCTGGCGAACCCAGGTATTGCAGCCCGACTTCACGGCAGTCACCATTTAATAACAGAGGTTTCATGATAGCAAGGTCTCCGGACAATACCACTCCACCAAGGGCAACGTCGTCGAGGCCATCGGGGACGCCATGGGTGCCACTTCTTGGCAGCAATCGGGCAAGCAAGAGCATGCCGAGGGCGAAGCCGAGTATCAGAGTGCCCAAGCCAAGGGCTACGTAGAGGGAACTGCTGATCGTATTGGGGGCAAGAAAGATACCATTGTCGGAGCAATCACTGGCGACCGTACCCAGGAGACGCAAGGTACAGACGTTCAATGATGCCTATATTTGCGGTAGTAATCTTTGACACTAGGGAATATCCGCCATGACAAGGGAGAAGCGCAGCAAGACATCAATAAGAACTTCTGATTTGGGCCAGAGGCTAGAATCATCCTGGATCAATCAATCTTACTATCAGCATACCAATTGTCATTGTAATATAACCCCAATCGAGTCATCGATATATTATGATCTGCACCATAAATCATTGGGAGGGCTTAGATGACTACATTATCAATCTTTGGGTATGGTCAGGACCACCTCGACACGTTTTGCATCGCAACCGGTGTGACTCAACTGTTGGAGCACCAATCCGCCTCGTCCTCCACAACACGACATACGTACATCATTACAAGTTACGCCACTACGTATATTCAGGGTAAACTCATTACTTACTCCTCGTTAATGTCATTTTCACTCTCATATGGCTCCATCCATTTGGAGCCTTTCATTTTGCATCTCCAACTCAAAGATATATATATGTAGTGGTATTTTGAGGTAATATCTCTTACTTATATCTGTGCTACTTTTACTCACTCAAATACCTAGCAACGTAAACTAGGTGAATATATATAGCTGTTCTGCTCACACAAACACTGAGGAATATATACTAGTATCATTCCAGGTTATTAGGCCCCGATTACCCTGCACTATCTGCTGTGTTCGTTGTCCGACACCCTTCCGTCGACCGTCCCGAAGCTCGAAGCCTCTGGCCTGAACTGGCCTCTGTTTTCCCTCCGTTTCCAAGATGCCATTGAAGCTAAGGGATTATGAGGTCATTTGGATGGCACTTCGGGTCAAGCCAGTACTCAGGTACCTTCCTGCTGCTAATCCTGCCGCCACAACAGCACCCTCCCATGGTGCTGCCACAGCTGTACCACAGACTCCTGCTCCTGCTGCTGGCGCTGCGGTTCCTGATCCCGACTCAGTGGCTGCTATCACGCTCTGGGAGAAGAGTCGGTGCTAATGCGCATAATTAGTGTCTGGGTACTCGAGATCCATGCGTGGGCACCGATCTGACTCGAATGAGGTTCACAACGTCCGTCCAAGGCAACGTGGTGTCAGCTTTACTACTGTACAGTCTATAATCGACTCTTTTCAACGTGTGTTTACCGTTTAATATCCACGGCAAAAAATGATGGGAGTTTGAGGGGAGGTGACAAGTGTGGTCCTCGTGTGCGGCAAGTTCGGTTTGATCGCAGTTGAGTCCTCCGTGTCTTCCTTTCTTACCCTCCATCATTATTGACCAATGACGACGACCAACATCAGTAGACTCACCCCCTGCTTAGCACTCAGGCATGCACTCCTTGGACCATCTTGGACGCATTGACTTTGATGCGAATTTGACAAGCCTACATAGACAAGACTTGACTTGAAGTTTTCAAGTCTATCGACGCCATGACGCACATGCTATCCAACCCCTGAAATCTTAGATTGACATAGATTTTACACCAGATTTCCAAACGCCCCTGGAGTAGGAACGTCCATATGGACCAGACGTATTATGCGAATTCCTGGTTCACATCCGTTGCGTCCGCAGTGGAACCACATAAAATTTGGGGGTTTAACGTCTCCATTCTTGTCAGTGCAATGTATCTATCAAGCCACTGGTTACCGCCTTGCTTAATTATGCTTCTGATGACAACCATTCCTCTTGACGACCATTCCTCTTAACCACCATTCCTCTCTCCTCCACATCTTGTATTGTATCTTCTTTCGCTGTTGCACCGCCTATCACAATCGCACCCTACCCAGACCTTTAGGCCCAGCATCTCCTGCACACATGGCACGCGTCCAACTACACATTCCCCAATGACGACAATTCCTGAAAGACGGGTGACATCGCTGCTATCGATGTGTGGTCCGATAAGTGTCACAGCGCCTTCACTTGTGCTTCATGTGTATTCTGCCGAGGTTGCAACCCCAGGCTTCAGCTTCTTCGAAATGGAACCACTCTGTCACCGTCGTGGTGACGTGTTACGTTGGTGTCATTGACAATGGACCCACGGCTGCTCGCACGCCGAGGTGTGGCCATGTACAAGCTTCGGTGGGACCTCAGCGCAGATCGCAGGCTACATTACTGCCGGCGGGGCACGATCGAAGTGTCCCCGAGAGGATCTGCTCGTAGACCCACTGACCCAGATTCTCTTCGTATATGGGCCGCATTTCCAACGCACATACACGAAGCACGGAAATAATATTGCCGTCTGGGAGCTGACAGTGTATCGTGTCCCGTGGTTGCTGAGCCGAAATCCAGGAGCGGAAGGCGCTGAACCATCCTTGGCTCTCGAATCTCATCCGATCAGTGACAGCTGATCAGCCCAATACGGTAACGGGCGACGGGCTTCATGAGGACGCTTCGTGGTACGAGATGGACGGAGGCGCGGGCTGAGATATTCCACTAGGACGGCGGTGTGCTCTCCGAGGGAATGGAGTCGTCGACAGTGCACGAATTCGAATGTGAAAAGTGCTCGTCACCCACGGTCTTGACTCTTGTTGTCTCTAGTGCTGCAAGAATTTAAACGTGTGCTCGTTCGAAATGCACTGGCACTGTTCCAGGGTTGAAGCTTTCCAATGCGATGGACCGCTTGACCTTGCGTTAGCCGTCCTTTCCCCTGTGAAGGAAGTCAAAGAAGGCCTCTTGGGCCGTACCTGGAGTCACTCTATCGCTCCGAACCACGCGCGCTCCATTCGGGACACTTCTGGGTGACGATGGACGACGCTGAATCATCTGAACACCTCGATGAAGAGCCTCGAGCCTCGGGAATGCTGTCCGAGTCATCTTGACAGGCACCTCTCGCTCTCACTTTCGATTCTTAGTGGGTCAGACTCAGCAACCCCTCTTGCCACCAACTAGACAGGCGATTCCTCAGCAGACGGAGAACAGTTTCGGTGCTCTCGTTTAAATTTTCCGGCGCCTGTCTGCCTCGCAGAGAAGCGGATTCCTAGTGGATTGTGCTTCGTCCGAGGAGCGGTGGGATTGCCCCGTCTGTGTTCAGCATTACGACTCCCTTATCCCGTTGAGTGTCATACTCAAGTAAAACCCGGCCGGCTCTGACGTCTCTGGTTTCAGTGGGCCGTCGCAGTCATGGTCAACAACCGCGGAGTCAGAATGTACTGATATTATTTCTTCTGGCTACCCGCCAACATCAGGACAGTGACTATGTGGCTTGACGTCATGGCTGCACCGTGGTTCCTGGTACGAGAATCTATTTGATTCTCAAGAACTCGGACGAATTCCTACGCGTTTTTCTCAGCAAGATTTCGACCCAAAAGCTCCAATTGTTGAGGTTGGTTAATCGTTACGCCAATCAAAGTACCTCTAAAATTTAATGACCCCATAGGTAGCCAATATACGATATGCATCAGGCACACAAAGGGGTTCATCGAGTAATAAACTTTGTGATACGCTTTTTGAGGTTCTTTTAATTCCAATTATCTCTCAAGATTCAGTGCAGGACAAGTCTTCATCTCATGTTGTCTCTAGAGCGGATGATGCTTTGCGTCTCCACCACTTGGTATTACTATTCAGACTCTTTCCAGGGTGTTTCTGTGTCTAATCCGAGTCTTCTTTAGATATTGATTGGGAACGCTAACGCGACATCATTGCACTGTGTTCCACATGCTACTTCGGCGGCAAAATCCAATCTGTGATTGCAAGTCACCGATATCCACGTGTCAGCATCTTGTCACCGGACAACTCACCTCCGCCACTTGCAACTGCATGAGCGACAACATGATGCGCCTTGCAAAGGCATCGCGACATTCTGATATCAGATATGGGAATTTCGGAATTTCCGAAGAACAGTGTCGTCCTTAGAAGGCAAGACAATCTACCCCCATCTTATCTACATGGTACGTATCTGGTGATGCATTGTGCGCCAAAAACAACTCAACTTATCTGAACAGTTGACGTGTGTTGACCGGTTGTATCAGAACACGCATTTGCTCTTTCTGCCTCTTATGGGGATACGGCACCAACAGAGACGATTATGCTGACCCTTCGTGATAGGCACACAATCTTCAGGAGGAGCCAAATAGGTTATTTTCCTTTACTATAAGATGGATCGTCGGGTCAAGCTTGCATTCAAGTTAACCACTCCCAGTGACAGCTCCTTCTCTCTTCTCTTACGATGCACACTACCATCCTCACCATTGTCTTTGCTTCGGTACTGCTTGCCGTCAGTGCAGCACCCGTTATGCCTGTGACTATGTCTGGCAGAAATTTGCCACAGGACTCTCTCATCGCCCGCGGTGCTCCAAGCTGGAAGCGTGATGTATTTTGCATATTAGTTCGAGTTCTCTTCAGTGTCTTGACGTTACCACAGGAATATTTGGATGAGCGCGGTGTTCCGGACTGGAAACGTGAAGAGGTACTTTGTCTTCTCACTCATTTCAGTACATTGTCTTGACGTTTCCACAGGGCTCCATTCTCAAGCGCAATGCTACCAGTTGGAAACGCGAACCAGGTGCCCCTGGGTCGAAGAGCGAGGAGGTACTTCGTCT
>JAFLHD010017932.1:0-13302 GCA_018856295.1 Blastosporella zonata
TAATCTGACATATAAGCGCTTCGCTTGAAGCTTGAAGGAGTCTGCGAGCGTGACTGGTCGACGAGTCTATAGCAGACCCTTATAATAACTGATCGACTATCATCAGTTACAGAAGGTATGTTTTAAGAGACTAGAACCTTTGTGCTGAACGAAATGAAGTTAGAGATTTGACGACCGGAAAGTCCCGACGAGCCGATCAACCTACATCCTTTCTGTTCGTGGACTAGGATAAAGTGGTTCTCTTCGATATCAGACAGTGTCGTTATGTTACCTCAGTGAACTAGCCATTTTCGCATGTGGCCCTCAATTTTTTTTTGATCGAATGAAACGGCTGTGTATGGTCAATGGATTGTCATCTGATTCATCAAGGGCAGTTTTGGAGACTGTGTATACCATATGCGGTCATATCACGCTTCTCATTATCAACATAGCTTTGATAAGACTTCCATCTGTGCCCAAGTTGAAGCTATGCTGCGCATCTTGTTCTTCTCTGTGACCCTAGGTGCACTCACTCTCGTACTCTTTCGCCACACCTCAACTACTCACGATCCGCATTGCTGCCCATCTAGCATGACATCCGACCCCTTATCTTGGTCATCGGCATTTGCTTCGTGGCATAGTCGAGCACAGGCAGCGCCCCACCCGGATTTATCTACCTTCACACCATCCCGCGACACACTCTCTCTTGTTGTACTTCTCAATGCACCTGTTGAGAATGAGGGGTTTACTCTTGCCCTTTTCTCCGAACCAAGGGAAGATGGTACTGGGCATGATGTTTTTGCAGTCGACACGCTCGGCCATACGCTGTTCATAGCTGAGAAAGATGCCTTTGGCATCTTTGAGCTTGCAAGGAAAGCCGTATTCTTACCGGCAACCGAGACTTTTAGGAATACCTGGGTCGTTACGCATCCAATCACCAGTCAACCCATCCATCGGTTCTTTATCTTTCCTGCTATTCCTGGAGACCGTGACGACCCACACGAAATCAGTGTTCAAGGCTTTTCGAAGGAGACAAGAAAACTACAGCGACCGGTTGAGGGAAATGTGGAATTACCCCAGGTCCTATGGGAGCTTGTGGGACTTGTCTTGGAGGCGCGAGAAGGCGCTGGTCATGAAGAGAACAGGCACGACATTTCGTTGGACAGAGTGAGAGAAGTTGTGGCGTCGTTATTCTAGGCACACTGCCGGAGTCGCTGGACTCGAACCTACATTAATGTTTTTCTTTTTATGATAGCGGGGTGAAAGCCGTAGATTAAATATATATCCTCATGCTTCTTGGCAACTACTATTGCATCTGAAAGAGCGAAGATTCATGGCTGATATTTAGTTAAAGACTGCCAGCTCCGTGATAACCCCTCTAGCCCAAAAGGTGTCAGCGGCCCATGCTGGATGAAGATTGTCCTTCCAGATATCTGCAAAACCTTGCATTTTGTTTTTAATTGCTGGAGTCTTATGGGCTCACATGAAGAAATAGGCCCAAGGCATGTTGGATCGACCGCTGAATCGACTGTGCAACCACCGCGGCTAGCATACGAGTTGCAATACGCAGTGGGACTGGCGAACCCAAAGCAGGAAGGATTATCCATAAGCGCGGAGAAGAGGTTGTCTGGATGTTAAACAATTCAGTAGGGTCCTCAGATAAATATATGGGGGAAGACGAACGTGTATCGAAGACGACGCAAGATACAGAGGGTTTAGAGCTACAATACAGCCTAGCCCTCCTTTCTAACTGGGAGTTAAATTCGACAATGCTGCTCTGGTGCCCTCTTCAATGCTTCAGTGAAGATGAGAGGGCAAAGTTACGCACATTTAATTTGGCTTGGAGTGTGGTTCCTTGGCTAACTCCAATTTGTGCACGGTCGAACGGAACAACATTGTTAAAAACAAAACGACGTGCTCCAGCAGTATATAACCTCTCCACTGATGCGAAATAGGAATCAAAGTCTCGAGAATAAAGTGCTGTGCCGTTCCCAGTAGTATTCTTATAGGAGGCGTTCACGTCATTTGCTGTTTTTCGTCAGATTGCGGCTGATGAAACATTCGAGCTGCTTACTGCCAAAGGAGATAGTGAAGACTGAGTTGTTGCCGTTCCACGCGAGCTTGTCTGGATAAGGGGCCACGTAATTGATAAACGACGTTACTTGACTTCTAAAATCAGGAGGCGAAGCGAAGACAATATCCTGGTCTGAGGTAGCACCGCTAACAGCGAGCTGAAGGAATTCAAAATCGTCAGGATATTCGAGGTACCACTTCACGCAGAAAACATTTTTGTACGTTTACGAGGTGTGTATTAGTGAGCGTGCTGAGCTGGCGGGCCCAGTTTGGCCCTGCAGTTGAACATGTCGTCGAGTCCTGAGATAGAAGAGGGTCTCCAGATCCACCCCAGCCTTCCGAAGCTACGCCGTTCTCAAGACCGACGTCGATAAACTGAGAGAAAAAGAGATGACGCACTATAACTGATCATGGTTTAGAGCTCGGAACTTGAAAATAATGGCCAAAGAGGAGTAGTAAGATGTACCTGTCTCCGCTATAGTACATATATCAGATCCCAACGCCGATGATTGGGTAAGAAAGGACGCCTTACAACCCAAAAAAGAAGCTTGTGGAATTGAGAATGGAAGTTGCAAGAGATGGTTTCATAGAAAGCAATAGTAAAAGAAAGGGAACGGTGAGTAACATATCTGTTGAGTGGACCTCTGGTGCCAAAGTTGGAGGCTCAGTTTATAAGAATGCGGTCAGAAGCGAGAGTAAGCCTAAGTCTAATTGGCCGCCTTGTTGGTTCGAGCAGCAGGACAGATGCTTCTAGCCGATAGTCTGTCAGACATGGAAGGCCTACTACTCAGGCGAGGTGTCAAATGGTGCTGCATCGGAACAAAGGACCATGAGGCCTGAGAGTACAAATTCCTTCAGTCAAGTGATGCAAATCAAGGCGGGCAAAAATTTCAAGAGCTCAATCTGTTCGTGAAGCTAAGCGCCCTGGCCTATCAAGGGTTGAAATTCAGAACATAGGTGACTCAAATTCGACACATTCGAGTCTCGAAGTGACTCATCATCTGTTTTCTTCGTGCCAAAATCAGCATAGTAGTAGCCTATGCCTCCACTCCTCTCACATAGGGTCTCATTGCTTGGCATGTTCCGTCTGCTGATGAACTACTCATCTACCTTGCGGACAAATCTGGTTGACAGTTGAGCAAGGCGCGTGCGTCAGATGGTTCATCAACCGCATGGGGTTCTCCTTGGCTGCTCGACGTTGCCCACTTGGAAGGGAATGCTGGTCGTGGGACTGAGTACAGCTCCATACATGGAGGGAGCAATCCATATCTGTGATTTATGCATGTATTATGTGGCCAGGTTTACTCCCAAATCCTCCTGAGCAGCCATTCTTTCAAGTGTTCTCTCGACGTCGATGTGCGACTTCCATCAGATCATGTCTGGCGCTGTCGTCATTCAATATGGCTGCATACCGACCATCACTTGGAATATTTCTTCTATTTTTACAAGTTGAAGCGAAAGAAACGTTTTTTCTAACGAACGTGGTACTCAACATGGGTATTTCTCTCCTTTAAATCTCAGAATTGGTATTTCTCTTCTTTAAATCTCAGAATTAACATCCATAGCCTTCTGCTCTCTCGTGTCTGCGGAATTTTCCATGTTCGTTTCATTCGCTCTTTGCCTCTTGTCTGTTGCATCTGCAGTCAACGCCATCAACCAGTACACCACCATTGGTCAGTTCGCATACCACCTCTATCATTAGACGTTCAGAGTAATCGTGACCGTTCAGGCAATGTTCCCAAGCCTGCAACCTGTGGAAACTCAGGCACTCTTCCATCCGGAGGCTGGATAGCTAACAAGAGATGTGGCTACGTCATGGGTTTGTCCTTGAAATCGAATCGATAATGCCCTCCGAAGCTAAAAGATTTCTGTGCAGGGACCGCAATGGTTGGTCATAAGTTTGACGTTCACTCTACTGATAGTACCAACTATCATTATGGCCGGTATCGCGGAACAAGTGGCAATTTCTGTACTTGGCTTGTGCCCTCTGTGAGTCATATTTGAAAGCCTCAGAAAGCACTTAACCGACTGGCTCGTGCAGGCTCTTGATCTAAATACAGCGACGACAATTGCTGCGTCGTGCTCAACTGACACCGCCTCAGCTATGTGCGATCGTAACTCTTTCGGAATGGACTTCGATATGCCACCCCACCAGGGCGATGGCGCTGTCGTCATTCCCCTCAATCTCGCAGGATGTCCCGGTTACTATAACTATTTCGTCGTAAGTGCAAGAACATCTAAGTCAGGCTCGGAGGATCTTGACGTTTGTGCTTTCAGGACTCAGCCTTCCAAACAGGTGCTTTCCAAGATCAGGTGCCATTTAATATGGCGACGACTTCGGGTGCAGGCTATAGATACTCGACCAGGGACGGGCAGGCTAGCATGGTACGGGCGACGGTCGCAGAATGGGGACAGGTTATCTGGTTCTTCATTCCTAGATCATGCATTGCATCCCAGCTCCCTGCGACCTTGAACAACGACGGTGGGGACAGTTGCTGAAAGCTTTGCGTGCGATGAGGTCCATCAAATACCATTGCATTACTACAAATATACTTGCTGCTTGTGAAGTGGGCTATACTTCTCCACCTTGTTAATTATGCATTATATATCGATTTCACAACGACCGGCAGAATTCCTGAGAGCACGTTAAGGGTGGGAGTAGATAGCATGACCAGATAACTCACCTCCGGTAGGCAGGACGTATGAGGGACGTCCGATTGATGCCAAAAATCCGTTGATTATTCCCCCGTGGGCTGTGATGGAAATAACTATGTGGCAAAGATATTAATCACAGGGTGACCAAGACAAAGCTAAGTGTCTTACAGTTCTCTTCATCATGCTCGAAGATTTGATCTAGTACCTCCTTCGCTCGGCCGGCCATATGTGCCTTAGTCTCGCGAACCTCTGGGTCCCATAATAGATCCTCTTCTGTAAATCCAAGCTCAATATTGAACCGGGGAAATGCACTAGCGATGTACGATGCCGTCCGTCGCTTGTCACAAGTATGGACACCGTTCTCTTCACGACAATTCTGTAGGATGTAAGTCTTAGGGAAACCGGAGGTGCCTTGCAAAATATACCTCCAAAACGGTCGGTCTTCTGTATTGGTCAGACATCAAGCTATCAAAGGTGAACTCGCAGGTCTTTAATGCGCGTGTCATTGGGCTGCAGTAAAATTTTCCAGGGAGTGGCATGCCAAACGAAAGCTCTGTCCTCCAAGCGTCTTGTGCATCCAGGGCTTGTTGTTCACCGACGGCGGTGAGCTCGGGATCGGCTGCAGATATCATTGGTTTGTACATCTCTCTCTATATAAAAATTGGCGACGTACGTCCCCAAACAAGTTCACCATCGCCATTGAGCTTTGACCAGTAACTGAATTCGGTTTATCATGAAAAACCAAAGGGCGCGTCTTAACCCAAACTCACTCATCCCATGCCCGAGTTCCATATTTCGTTTCTGCAACGTTGTCTTGATAGAGATAATGTCAGGGCGCTAGGTAAATGTCTCATGGAAGCAGATGAGATCTTACGAAACCCTTGTCCGTGTCGGCCAAAGAAGAAGACTTTGTAAGATGTATTTGACTCAGAAGACTCGTTGAGCCTGTCTATCTCGGCGAAGAATTTTTCCCATCTATTTGTCGAATCGTCGAGAAGTCCAAATCGTGGGGGAATCTGAGGGCCACCAAATATTAAGATCGTTGACAATACAACACAAATAGAAAGCTCACAGCGGGTATTCCTGCAGCCGAAGGGGTATCTTGGGCAAAGAAATGAGACACACCCTGGTTTAGCGGGAGAATAAGGTGATCAGTCATGGGTGCGGCCATCTTAAACGACGGACAGTGTACGATCTTGCCGATAAAGGGCTGTGTTGTTGCTCTAGAACATCATGCGCCATTCTTTCACTGTGGTCTAGGTTAGTTAGTTAGATCTATGGGTGGGCAGTCTAAATCAACGTCCAAATAGCGCGCCGATCTTGCGCCGATCACTCCAATCAGCGCCTGTCGGTTCCGAAATTCAAGCGCTCAGCGTCCAACATTGAGATCAGACCTGGGAAGTACAGTAATACAAGCCTGTGCTTGAGCAGAGGAGTCTATCATAACGGTAACATAGCCTACGTAAATTACAAGATATGGGTCCAAATCCACTGGAGGCTGGTATCTTAAGCTTGACTAACAGGCTCATATCCACCCCTACTCCCACTCGCTCTCCCAAGACTAAGGCCCATGAACAGGCTTTTCCTGCGTCCCTTCCTACCTCCATTCGCACCAAGTCCCTCATCCCCCTCATCCTGTTCTCTCCGCCTCTTAGCCTCGCGGAACCCTTCCATCGGCACATCATACAGCTTATCATACTCCACTCCCAGCTCCCTCCCCGCTGTCCAAAAGTCCTTACAGTTCCCCACAAGCCCCAAATCAAACGGATTGCTCGCCTTCGATGCCCTCGTGAGCCCATCAACGGCCTTCCCCTTCGTGAAGCGATCGAACCCAAGTAGGTTCATGAAGAACCCGCTTCCGCAGCCTGCACAGAAGCCGGAATGGCGGTGGACGGCCGTGCCTCCGGGTGTATCGCTCCCGTTGACAAGCGCGGTGTCCTCTGTGTCGAGCCCCGGAACTACTGTGTCGCCTGAGTTCGTGCGGTTCATGGCCTGGTGCCGGTGTCCCATCTGCCCTGAGAGGCTTTGTCCCCCGCGCCCGCCCATGTATCCGTACCGCCCGAGGTTGGAGACCTCGAGAGTGGTCATTTGGCGCATGATCTGCCAGAGCTGGGAGGCGAGGAGGACGATGGTCCACGAGAGCTGGAGAGTCGCCCAGGCGGCGACGGCAAAGAGGAATGTGTCGTATGCTGTCAAGGCACAGAGTTCGGCTGGAAGTACACATGATGGAGAAATATGCGAGGGTTCGATGTTGAGAGTGAGGCTAGAGTAGACTGATAATGGGAGATGAGTGGGGGGTGTTATCGACATGAGGCGAAGAATACGTACATGCGTAGGTCAAATAATCGAACAATATAATGCCGATAACGAGAGTGGTAACAAAGAGAACGAATTGGCGGTGGTTGTTTGCGCCCACTAACGTCCAAAAAGGTCAGTTAATTTTCGGCCATTCTAATGGCCCATCTTACCGCAATTCCACACCCATGGGCAATGGCTATTAGTGAATTTGTGTTAGAAAGGCATTGTTGCGAACACAAGGAGAACGTACTGATCACTGCGAGCTACGCACTTGTCACATACACGGCAGTGCTTGGAACGCAAGGGCTTTCGCGCCTGAAACTAATTGAGTAGCGGATCATTTAAATGAGGATTGGAAGTACCATGCATTGGATGCAGAATGTTTGACCGTTAAGACGGCCTTCCGAGGCAAGGTCTTCAATGATCTACAGAAGCGTTTAGGACCATTCACATCTTCGGAATGAAAAACTATTGACAGATTTGAGTTCGCCGTCGCTCGCCGGTCTTGGGCATGTTCCGGGGTCCAAGGTGACAGATCGGAAGAAGTTGTAAGCGCACAGCCCTACGACAAGCGCAAAGGAGAGATGCGTAAAGGCATGAGATTGTGTTTCTGTGTCATGTCAAAATCAGATGATGCGATGGGGTGCGAAAAGAGCAACCCACGCTGGACAAGCCGTGTAAACCAACAGAACAAGACCCAGATCATAGATCCACAAATGATCCCAGCGAAATATGGTGTGGTGTTTACGTTTTCTGTGTATGTAGAATTATTGAGGAGGACACGCGTTACAATCTGCAGCCAACGGTTAGAACGGGTAGTGGGAGAATTGGGAAGTGGCGTACGTGATGCATTCCAAAGAACTCGGCGAAAGCAAGTAGCATTCCGGTATACCATGGCAGGATCGTTAAAGTCATAAATATAAGGTAGAAGAATATCGAGGGGAGCACAAAGATGGCGATTTTCGTGTTGCGCTGCAATAAAAGGTTAGCAGAGATGCGGAGTGGTAGATGTTCGCACTCACATCGCTCAACGGCTTCCCGCGTTTCACTCCGTACTCATTCATAGCACCTTCTTCCAGCGCCCGTTTCCACGCGCCGAGACTCTTAAGCTCCACGGCCATATCTCTGGGCGTCCTATCCTCGCCATCCTTCGCCTGGAGATCAGCGCCCTTTTCGATGAGCTTGCGGATGATAATCCTGTTCCCGCGGACGACAGCCCAATGCAACGGCGTCAAACCCGCATCATCCCTCGTATTCGGATCTGCGCCATGCTTGAGCAGCAGCTCAACCGACAGCCCGTCTCCCTGGTACGCTGCCCACATGAGCGACGTGTGCCCCTGTGAGTCGCGGGAATCGACGTTAATGGGCTGATGCAGCAGATACAGCAGGGGCATGATAGACGATGAGTGTGTGACGAGATGCAGGGAGTTGTACCCCTGCGAATCTGGGATTGTGGGGTCCGCGTTGTGCGCTATGAGGAGCTGGATGACATAGAGGTACCCGTTGCGCGCCGCCCATTGCATTGGAGTCGCCACGAGGTCTCCACCGAGCGCATCGACCTCTGCCCCCTGCTCCAAAAGGTATCTGCACGCAGGCAGATGGGCGTTAATTGCAGCCCAATGAAGCGGGGTAATATTTTGATCGTCGCGGTCGGTTGCCTGGGCCCGTCCAGACTCGATGAGCTCCCGTATAAGCCCCACGTCGCCACGCTGAGCAGCAACGAATATATTGACCTAAAAAATCGAGAAAAGTGTTAATGTGAAGCTTCGTTGCTGCGCAATATGAAGTCATGTACTTCTGACGAGCCCGCTGCTTCCTGGCCTTGCGAAAACGTCAGATTAGTCGCCATAGCCAACTCTGTAGTGACCAGCGAGGTTGATGGCTCAGACTTGGAGCTCACAAGCGTTGACGGGTCCTCCATAATGGGAGGAAGAAGAAAGTGTTGCTGATTTGGCGCGACCCGCCAGGCTATGCACGGCGTTGCTGACAAATCTGACGTGGGGGCGCTGTTCCCCTCAACCGACTTATACACTGGCAGTGCCCTGAATAGCTCAAATACACACAACAACGCAGTTCAATAGATTCTATGCTTTCGGAAAAATTTAAAAATAAGGCTTTTTCTTCATTATTCAGGATCCTGTTTTATATCTTCCAGGATAGGAATAACTTCAAAGCAGTAGCATTGTTCAAAGAGATTACAACTGCCCGAAGGATATCACGAAGGATCCACACTAACGACACAACACATTTGCCCGCATTCAAGATTAGCCAAGGGGATGGGGGAATATTATCCAGATATTGTTGAATATGAATTGAATGCTATAAGGGTCCATGAACCCCATGTGGGCTTTGAATATATGCCGGGGGTGTATCGTCGTACAGGGGCACCGTGGAGAAGCTTCGAGGATGTGATGCATTCGCGGTCGAGTCCACCACCAGAAGTTGCGGTCCAACACGTACAACCGGTTCGTCTTGGAAGGCAGTACATAAGAAGTCGATGCCTCGGCCCTCCATTTTATGGTTCTCTGCATCAAGAAGGCCTGTCGTGGAGCTCGACTCAGGTCGTGAGCGGAGCACCTTGTAGCGGACGTTTCTCCATGAGTGATGTAGCCGTGACCCATGTCAGGGTGGGAACGGTCATTCAGATCGTACACCTCAGTCATTATCGGCGTGGATCCCATAAAGGGTGTGACACCCGAAGTTGACTCTCCCTCTTCATGTCCTATGAATGGAATTAAATGAAGAATAATCAAATGAGACGGTAAAAGGTACCTATTGGAGCTCTACGTCGTCGTCACCGATAGAGTAGAAAAGCTACCAAGAGAATCAATATAAGGATGACGCCTCTAACCACACCTCCTATGATTGCGCCCAAAGGTACACCCGAGCTCGCGCTTGAGGAGTCGCCGGTCGGCACCGCTGAGCCCAACGGTAGATCCGTTGCAGTTGTGGAGCTATCTAATATGAAAGTTGTGTTATGGGACGCGTCCGCGATGGTTGTGAATGTCGTTTTCTGGGATTTGAACGTTGTGTTGGCCAAGGTCTGAGGAGTTGTCGTGACGGTAGTGGGTGAAGTTGTGGGAGAGACGGGACCATTAGGCGATAGTGTCCTAAGTAGTTATGGTGGTCGTAAGGATGGTCGTGACGGTGTGAACTCGAGACAATCGATCCAGAAAAACGCGTTCGCTCGTGTAGAGGTGACGACGAGAGTGTGTTCGCCATCTGGGAGACTGGGTGACGCAAAATATTGCTGCTTGTATTGCACTTTCGGAGTGGCACTAGCGGTGTAGGTGTACGGAGTTGAGCCGTCAATGCTATATGTAGATACTGGGGGTCTGGGAAGGGCCCGGTATCAGATATAGTACCGTAAACGGCTACATACGAGCCTATAAAACCGACGACGAATCAGCCTCAAGAATTTGAAGGACAAAAGAACGGAATTGGCACCGGTAAACTGAAATGTCAAAGTCTGCCCTGCAGCTCGTGTCCCGTCGAACCCAATTCATTCCAGTGGTTACCTTTCCAGAACCGGCCTTTAGAAAAAAGGATCCTTGGCAGCAATTGCCGTGCTAGCCATACAAAATGAACGTCGGGGAGCCCGCAAAGCAAGAAAGCAATAAAGACGCAGTGAAGATTACCATTGGGCCGTGAACACGTTGCAAATATGTACTACTCCTACCAAGCGTACCAAATCGGTCCGAAACCACTAGGACGTTCGACACGCCCTCACTCCTTTCCGGACTTTTTGTACTACTTGATAATATACTCATTTTACCTTACCGAGTTTTCTGGTCTCCCTGTGTAATCCCTTGGTTCTCAAAATCACCGGTCAAGACACGACATATTGCTACTGATTCTGCATTTTGGTCGCGCGCATCACTCAACAACCTCGCTTTTTCGACGCTCATATTTTGAATGAACTAAGCATATGAGCTTATAGAGGGGCATCGAAATATTGGATTAAGACTTTATCGCAAGTGAAAAGCAGAAGATTAACTGAGGCCGTCGATCGTCGATCGCTCGGAGCTTGCTCCGAACCTATATGTTTCAGCGGCTATTTCGGCGGAGTTGTGCACATAGACTACATACTTGATTAATACGGAGGCACATGGTTCAGCGTTTTCAAGTTTCGACTTCATCCAACCCAGGCCTGCATACTTACGCCAGATCAACCTCTGCTGGCGGTTATTTGCACTGCCCAGTGCATATCATATCATGAACGATTTTAGCGACGTTGATGCCATATGTAGTACGAGGGGGTTGCCAAGCTGCATGTCTATACTATCAACAGCCGACGCGGCCATGACACAGGCAGACTCGAAGTTTCCTTTTCTGTATGTTTTCAATCTTGATTCAATCTCCAGCTTCAATTCACTTGGTAATTTACCAGTTTACTTGGGTACTCCGGCGGCGGATGCCCGAATATGCTTTCTGGAATGCTTATCACAATCGGCGGTACTGGTAAATACTGTGGCGTACGCCAGCTCACGCCAAGTTTGCTTTGACTTGATCACTTCGATGTTGAATAATTATAAAGACTCAACCGCGTTGAATAGGCGCCGTAGGTGTCCCAACTTGATCAACGACCGTGTCATTCTATATCTCGCAGGAAACCCTTCAGTGTGATTATCGCATGACGTTGCTGGCTTCTTAAACCCGCTGGACATACTTGTGTATTTCGCGTCAAAATAACCACGCGCACTCCTTGGCTAGCAGCTTACTATAATACGTCGCTTCCCGTTTCTATACGATATAAGGACTCGATATCGGCCCACACCCACTACTATTCCGATCTTGTAAGGCGCTATGCATTTGATGCAGCACTTACTCAAGGGCTTGTCCGATCATTCTGAGCAACCACTTCTCAAGGAATATGCAGGGTCGTCCCAAGGATCCACTCCATCATGGGGTTCAATTTCCTACGAGGGATTCCGACGTGATCTAGAGGCCTCTACTCGATTTTTCCAGGAACATCTGCATCGATCTGGAATCCAGGCCAACGATGTGGTGGGCATCTGGTATGTCTTATTCCCAAAAGTCACTTGCACAAGGATCTAACCTTGACTACTATAGGATCACAGGTCAGCGTTATGAAGATCTGGTACACCTCTATGCCGTCGCAAGGTTATTCCTCAGGTCTTCAGTCTCGTTATGACGACTACCATTCCTTACCCTTCGGAATGGGAAGGCGCTGGCACACTACCAACACTTCCACGATCATGTTCACACTGTTCCTACCTTGGTTATCTCCGATCTCCAATCCCTCGCAGCATCCCATGGGCAAGGAGAGCTGTCTGATGTTCCTGATGTTGGAGATGACGATGTCGCCATCATTTTCCATACCAGTGGGACGACGTCAGGACGCCCGAAGCCGATACCGCAATCGCACCAATGGCTTAGATTTCAGTCTGAGGTCAACTGGCCTAACGTTTGGCAGGGAAAGGGGGAGATACAGAAGTGTTTCAAGAACGTTGGGTCTCTCGCCGGCGACTGGTACGCTTGCATAAACTCAAAAGTCCACAAGGCTAATAATTGTTTGTAGCGATCAATAAAGTGGTACCGTACGGACATCCAAACACGACTTCGGCGCGGATGAGCTTCTTGCCATCGAAGGGCTGAACAACATGCTTCTATACGCCAGTCCCACCTCCTCAAGGTCGCGAAGACCAACCCTGAAGTCCTTGAAGCTCTGCACAACATGTAGCAGATTTCATATACCGGAGAGGCG
The DNA here is from genome assembly GCA_018856295.1 of Blastosporella zonata. NCBI lineage: Eukaryota > Fungi > Basidiomycota > Agaricomycetes > Agaricales > Lyophyllaceae > Blastosporella > Blastosporella zonata. The sequence goes on from JAFLHD010017932.1 coordinate 12,734, forward strand.
CTGAACCCCGATGACATACGCTGGGTGATCGAACAAGGGCTACCTGTGGTGGTAGGTTCTTTAGCTCTTTTCCTGTGTTTGTTCATTCATATATTAGACTACAAGGCTATTTACGTCACCGCCGAGATATGTGAGCTTCACGTTATCATTCTTCATAAAAGTCTGACAAACTGACAAATTAATGTTCTCCAGCAATCTGCCTCGTCTCTGATCTCAACCCATCCGGTGAGTCTGCCCTCTCGATGCGCCTTGTTGGGGGTAGTAACATTCAACTAGTTCCCGTGCAAGAAGATGGCCCAGAGCACTATGGAAATTTATGTGATGTTTTTGTGCCAGATGATGCACCTAACTGTCACATTCATCTATCCGAAACTCACTGGAGATCTAGGCTGCTTCGCATTCCCTGAGCTCCTTCCATGAGCTCCTCATTTTTCTTCCTTGGATGACATCTCAAAGCTAGGTTCAGGCGGTCGAAGCGATGACTGGATCAAGATGTCTTTGTGTGACACCAAGTAAGCAAACCATTCTTCGATGACCATTCGATGGACCTCTTGTTCATTCGTTTCGTT
>JAFLHD010017935.1:0-13118 GCA_018856295.1 Blastosporella zonata
CGGCCCAATCTGTATCATATGCATCTACCATCTATCTGGACACCCGCCTGCTTTAACATCACCTGTAGTTAGAAACATCTAGATAACACAGCAAACAACTGTTTGCTTTGTTCAAACGTACTTAAGACCAGGACAGAGATCGAAACTTCCACTCTTATCATTACACCCCAATGATGGTACTAAGCAAACATCAACATAAAGCCCCCCATCTATCCCGTACAGAACTATGAGGGGAATCATACATATATACAGTCCAAGCGTAAAGGCATGAAGAACAAGGGACAGTGCAAGTCCTGTATGATCAGGACAACAATTCCCGGATTGACACTGTGTGCTCCTCTCCGTCTACAGTAACCGTATCCTCCATGATGGTATCGATTTGTCGGCAAGCGACAGTTCTACGACGTGGGGTCAGTTCGATGACACAGTCGTCCTCGTCCAATCCGGGCTGTATGTTACCGTTGCTGTTACATCGGGGGACAGCTGGCGCTTTGGTACGAAATGTGGACACCGAATAGTCCTTTGTACCGTAATGAGGGTCAAGAATGCCTCTGATGTTGAGCAGGAGCCTGTGTACGAAATTAGCTGAGTAGACCGCATGTGTAATGATGAAGGCAGGGATGTCTCCATTTACCGTGAGCACACCGTTACTTGGAGGCTTCGCATAAGGCTAAGTGGAGTCACAATCAGGAATGAACAATGAATTTCGTGCGACACAGTCTTATCACATACCTTGTAGCGAGATACACCATTGAAATTGGTGCCAAGATCCAAATGAGCAAATTTGCCACAGAAATCGCTGAGAAGAAATAGAATGAGAAATTACAATCGATCTATGATATGAGAACATACCCATAATCACTACCAGAGGTGTTAGCTTTTAACTGAAGGAGAGCAAAAAAAAAGGGGGGGGAGAAGCAATGTTACCGATATAGAAAATGAAACCTGGGGTTGATCATTAGCCGCTATCTATGGCTAACGCGTACAGACAGACATACCGTCGCGAAAAATGATGATTGCAAGCTTGGAACGGTACATCTCAAATTGAAAGTCGTCCCCGACTTGATTGTGCAGCTTCCATGCAGTGAGAACAAAGATCACTGTACAATTTTGATCAGAATAAGGGGGACATTGGGTTATGCTTTGCAAAGGGGACATACGGGTCTCACACACAAAAAAAGGGATCCAGAAAGCCATGAGCAACCGTCGACAAATCGGGTGGGTACATTCCGGGAGGCATCCCACCATTGTAGGCAAGCCTTCCGTAGGAGTGACTGGATATTACCTGGTAAGAGGCAAGAACGGTCAAGGCAAAGAAGGGACGTTTGAACGTACATACAACCAAATGGGCGAACATGTAGCTTGATGTGGTGATCATAGTTGTCACGGCCGCCTAAGTAAGAAGTTCTCGATAACATCATCGGAAGGGTGCGTTTGTTACTCACAATGCATAAGAAGATGAGCAATGACAGTATGTAGTAATTGCGGCAGAGGGCATGGGTACGTAACACGAGTATAACTGGGTTCCCTTGAGTTAGAAGCAACCAGAGGCGAAGAAGATGTACACTCGACTATCCCAAGAGACAATATCCCAAGGATGTTGGGTGGTAGGAATGCATGCTTGCAACTGTTGCGACGTTTTCTGTTCATGTCATCGCCGTTCAAGATGAGTCAAACACTTACAACTTTCACGTCAATTAGTCACAAGCTTCTGGAGGAAAGTGCACTCAATGTACTTACTTCCACAGAAGGCCTCGGAAAAAGTTGATCTAAAATCGAATCTTCAATCACATTTCTGTGATCAAGTAAATTACTGACAGTACAGGTCGACGGAAAAGAGCACGGGGGGCACATAACGGTTCTATCGATATCGTGTCAGCAACTGGACCTGAAATAAGGTGGAGAAATAAAAGCAAACGGACGACGAAAAAAAGGTATTTCCCCGGAGATCGCCTTGCATTCCATACACGAGAAATCTGGGTATACACGCTCAGTCGGTCATTCAAAGAAATAAGGAACGTAGAAAAACTTCTTCGTCCAAGGTCAAGAGGATATCAAACAGGAGAAGTGTCATTGAAGCGACTAGACAACGTTTCTAATCACCAAGCATTTAGTTTTGGGCAAGGGCTGCGTACCATAGGTGTACTGTAAAGTAGCTCAATGGTCATTCACGGGCCAATATGACTCAGGAGATTACGTACTTTGGTGAGCCAGAGATTCTCCAGAGTATCAAATAGTTCCTTAAGACCAGCTTGGGCAACATCAGGAACAGCGGCCATGAATGGAACGAAGCGCTCTTCATTGGGAGCTTTATATCTCGGATCCACTGTCAGCCTAGCGCCCACATGGGCCAACATAGCATAATTGTCGATCAGCTACCACACCACGGGGCTGAGCACTTTGAGGCTACTCTATCTTCTCGTATCAGTAATAGTGGAGATATCATATAAGTGATAAATTATATACGTCCATCACAAGTTCATAGTTACGCGCCAGAAGTGGAAATTTGGGGGTATGGGGAGCTCCATCCGAACTCCATCCCGGCGAAGTTCTTTTCGGTTCATCTGCAAGCCACCTCTCCTTGATGGCCTTCTTGTGCCAGCGCTCTGATGAGCTTCTAGCATGCTGTTGGGTGATGCTTGAGCTATATGGAGAGTAGAAGACTCCTTGATGGGCTTCTTGTGCCAGTGCTCTGATGAGCTTCTAGCTGGCTTCTATGTAGTATGATGTGAGGCTTTGGTGGAGGCTTGAGCTTGTGTAAGAGATCGATCAGTTGGGACCAGACCAGCTTATAAAGTTATCAATTCAAATACCTGATCCGATATATATACAGTTTGTACAAACTGTAGTAAGCTGTAGGCTTACAGCCTGTTGACATATGGAGAGTAGACTGGAAGTACAGTTGGAGTATCAAAAGATGGCATAAAGATACTTCCACAGCCCAGAAGCAACCAATCTCCGGCAATCTAGTGGCACAGCATAAGTGACACACACAGAATGCCTTTTGGCTTGAGTCAATAGACACTGACGTACAACCACAAAGCTCCGACTCATAGTCCTTTCTTCCTTCAAGTTCCCATAATAGGCTAATTAGCTGATTAGCGCTGTCATTCAACTTTACAAATAACTCAGCATGACTCGGAGCCCCTCTTCCTTTCACTATTAGATCCCCCTCTTTAGTATGCCCATATCACTTCTCCAAATTGTTCAGATTGCTATTGCGGTTGGTGTTGTACGTCTCCATTTCTGTTGTGCATATGTCCTCCATGTGCTTAGCCATTTCTAGAGCTCCCATGTATTGTTCAAGCGCGCTGAACCACGTGTCCTCCAATTTATTGGCATTGTCTCCGTCTTGTACACAGCCGCGTTCGGTCACGCGTACAACAATACACATCGGCTCATCTATGCTTTTGTGGCATCTACCGCAATTGTTTGTGCATTCCTCTCAGGACTGACTGCGTCGATTGTTATATACCGGCTCTCGCCTTGGCATCCCCTTGCTCGATATCCAGGTCCTGCACTCGCCAAGCTTTCAAAATGGTATATGAGCTTTTGGATTGCGAAAGGTAGCCGTCACCTAAAACTGCAAGAGTAAGTAATGTTATCCTTTTTAAACCCCATCTTCTCAGATCTCTCACAGATGGCATCGTATCTATGGTTCTTGGATCCGAATAGGTAGGATACTGTTCTCTAAAATGGCTGCCTGGCTGATCATTTGCAGGTCCAAATGAATTGTCTATCGATGACCCTGCAGCTATTCGTCCAATTTATAGTCAAATGTTCCGGTCTCTCTCGTATCAAGGTATGCCTTCTCATATAATATCACAGAATCATTGCGACTGCCGACAATTTGCAGGTGCACCTCAAGACGCAGATGCTCTTATCACAACAGTCGATAAAGATGAACATGCGCTTCGGCTTGTGGTCAGTAGACTGAGAGGTTGTTAAAGTGTTTGCCTTCTCACCTCCGTCTAGGCGTGGAATAAAGCCTTCTCTGTTGACAAAATCAAACACTACCGTACTTCCGCTCAGGTTTTATCCGTCGCCACTTTCAATTCCCCTCATTGACCCTCTCTTCCAGGCACGGACAACTCAAGTCCTTGAAATACTTACAAAGAAAAACGAGACTGTATTGCTTTCCCACTGGATCTCTCTCTGGGCCATGTTCGTAATCTAATCTTCTGCAATTAAACGACGGTCAATATTTCATCAGCGACGTCATGGGAGACATGTCTTTTTCCGGCGGGTTCGAAACACTTGCAGCGGGGAAAGATGTAGAAGGTTGGATGGAAGTGGTGAGAAATGAGTCATCTGCTTGACTTCGATTAACGTACGCATCTGTTTCAGCTGCACATGGGCGTTCTTTTCATTGGCGGTAAGGCTCTTGTTCTTATCCTCGGGTCCCACTAAATCTATTTGCATAGTCCTTGGACAAGTTCCGTGGATGAAAGATCTCATTGCACTTGCACCGGCACCTGGCCCGATCCTGACTTTTCAACATGCATGTCGCTCGACACACACTATTTTACCTCCGGTCTGACACACTTTTATTCAGTTTGCCGGAAAGAAAGTCGAGGAGACCAGCAGAAACACGGGCGGCTACCGAGATGATATTTTAAGTATCATTGTCAGTCTTACCATATGCTTTTTGTGACCATTCTTATAAGTTCTCCAGCAAAATGACACGGAGGGCGGAGTCAAGTTAACGCGCCTTCAGGCACATGCAGATGCCTCCTTTATTGTCCTGGCAGGTTCAGATACCGTCAATGAAGCAATGGCTGCTCTCATGAGGTATATCGCGGCGGATCCCAAAGTTCAGGAGCGACTTCGGTCGGAATTAAATCACGCATTCGATGGGCCGATCGAGGACATGGACGCTACCACTTTGTTGAAATTGCCCTACCTCGATGCATGTGTCCAAGAGGCCCTTCGAATGGTCCCACCTGTTGCTGCGGGTATGCATACCTATCCTTTCCGTCCGCTTTCCCGACTAACGTTGTTCAAGGCCCCCCCAGGTGGAATAAGGATGTTGATACACAAGTGCTTGATAAGGTCATTCCCGCTGGCACCACGGCTGCTTCTCCAAACTATGCCATCTTTCGAGACCGTACGTTATGTTGATTTTTACAGGCCAACTTAAGAGTCTGTCTGACATCTGCCCAGCCCGTAACTTCTTCGACCCGGAAAGCTTCCTACCCGACCGATGGTTGGGCGGCGTCTCACCTCACAACATCGAAGCGTATGTGCCATTCTGCTTCGGCCCTGGAGTATGCATCGGAAAACCAGTAGCTCTGTACAATATGAAGTTTGTGTTAAGACAAGCTGTCCACGTTTTTACTCATTCACTTCGATATCAGGTTGTTAACCGCCAGCCTGATCAGAGCATTTAACATATCATTCCCCAAACATTTTGACGTCAAGAAGTTTGACAATTCATATAAGGTATTTCATCGACTTCATGGGTTGGGTGACAACAACGCTAATTTTGCCAATTTCAAAGGAACACAATCTCTGGGTTCATGATGAACTACTTGTAGACCTGACGGCGTTGTGAAAGTCGTTTTTACATCGGACATCCTTTCCTTGTGATTATTTGACGGCTACTACTTGAAACCAGCCCGTCCTTGTCATATTTATATGTATCGTAATCCGATGGTTTCTTGATATGTCGTTACATCGTGCTCCAACGAGTCAACGGACGATGGGTATAACTCGATCCATCACACTTCCCCTCTTCTAAGATGCACGCAAAACAATGGGGATGTACTATGATGATCATTGTTGGGCCATCTTCGTTAGCTTGCGTCGTAGGCTGCATGTACAGGTGTACGTAGCTTTGGTATATCTTCCGTTGACTTGGATCCATTGAACGATACTCAGCGTAACCCTCATCAAAGCCAGAGAGGAGTTTTCATACGGGATTGATGCCATAATCTCGGTAGAAAGTGGTACATGTAAAGACCGTACAATGAACCGTAGTCACATATCCCCAAAATGTAGAAGTTCTAGTGACGAAATTAATTTGAGGTTGTTAGTATATGAGGATTTCTCAGTGCTTCTCCTTATCGCCTAACCCGGTCATTGACGTAGTGCGAAGCGTCCTTCGATGCTGTAAGCCTCCTGTTGGGTGCGAAGAACTTACGTTGACTTGTAAGCAGTACATTTCGATTTACAGAAGTATCATACAGATAAATAAATGACATGCGGTACTCCTAAGTTAGTCTCGCATCGGACGCAAGTGTGAGGCGGTTGATGTTCGAAGAAGGTACACAGTACTACCTGAATATAAAAAGGCAACGATTCTGGACAACGGTGGTACACGAAAGGGGGAATGGAATAATAGCAAGTAGGAAAAAGGCACTAACATAGGCCGAGTAAGTGGTCGAGGGGCCAAGGTATATCACGTAATACGCTTCCTGAGCAGGATTTCGGCCTTGGGATTCGGGATACACGTCATCAGGTACCATACATCGTCTGGACGTCTCGCATCTCCCTCCATTTGAACATCGTATGTCATCACGACGTGTGCCAACATCAGCTTGAGCTCCGCAGACGCGAAGAAGCGCCCCGGGCACGAGTGGAGGCCGTGCCCAAAGGCAAGGAAGTCCGTGTGGGTGGAAACCATGTCGAATTTACGCCCAGTTTGTTCTCGTTTCTCCACGAAACGGAAAGGTTGGAAGGTGTGAGGGTCCTTGTACGAGGTCTCGTTCATGTGCGCTGGATATCCCGCGATAGCCACGGTTGAACCTGCGGGGATGACCGTGCCGTCGCTGAAGGTGAATGGTTGTCGGACCACGCGTTCCATCATGACTTGGGTGAATCCATCAGAGAGGTATGAAACAAATCAAAAATGTGGAGCGTACGGTGAACAAGCATGTTAAGCCTCTGGCTCTCCTTCATAAAGCTATCGACCTTGACCATTTGATTCAGCGCTTCGTAAGTCCAGCCGTCGCGGTCGGTGACCGATTCGATCTCGTCTCGCAATTCCTGGACACACTCGGGATGCGTGGCAAGTTCAAAAAGTGCCTGAGAGAATGTCTGCGGATGAGCTCCGTCAATATATGAATCACCCTAGAGAAACGGCCTGGGACTAACTATTGAGGATGTATGGATAGCGGCCATGTTGACGATGAGGATCCTTCGTGTGAGATTACGCAGAGTGGACTCCTCTTCAGATGCCGCATCCATAAGCCAACTCAGCATGTCATTCTTGGGAAAAAGTTAAGTCAGACTACGCCCCTCTCTCAATTTATAGACCCTAGAAAGAGAACTTTACAGGTTTTCCGGGGTAATCTTGTCCACAATCTGCCATATGTTGTCGACGTTCGTCAACAAGAGGCTGAAGATACTTGGTAGATCGGTCTATAATAGATTCAGTACCCAAAAAGTAGCACGCCAAACTGGAGGAGATAAACGTCGTGAGATATACATTTCGATGAAAACAATAAGAATTTACGGGCGAAGGAAAGAGGGAAGCAGGTCGAGAATCGCACCAGCAACGACGACGATAACTGTGTAGTTGACGTTAATCTTCAAAAACTCTTCGTTTCGGCCTAGAGTGAAGTAGATGTTAATCGGAGGGACAAGGAAGGAAGCAGAAACATAGGCTAACATAAAGGAGCGCCAACGAACACAAAATTACTCATTCGGCTGACTATATGCATCGTAGTCTCTAGAACCTTGACATTTACCCATTCTGGTATCACTTTTCAGTAATAATATAAATCCTAGAGGCGTATGAAGGGGGTTGCGCACCATCTTTCGGAGTGATTGCGGTGTCGAAAGCAGCGACGACTTCCTCGTGAAGCCCCGGTAACACCGCACGGATGTTCCGCGTTAACAGAGTACGGATTATGGGTATATGGTATGGATTGGCGCTGACGTTCAATCCCAAGGTCAAAGAGATGTGTATAGACTATATTTCTTTTGAGTGAATGATCCTTGGTAAGAGTATATAGATATGCACAGACCTTTTCAACAGCATCACGAAATGAAAGGATGTTCTCCGGAGCTTTCCTTAACTCTTCTATATACTTCTGGCCATTCACGACGACTGTCCACCGATTCAGCTTCGGAATTTTGAATACCCCTTCGCCGAACTTGGCGCACGGGTGTTGATAAGCGCAAAAAAAATCTTCGAACTTAAAACACCACCTACTTCGTCGCATCCTTGCTGTAGAAGGTGCCGCGCCTTGTAAAAGAATTGAAACCCGCCGATGAAGGACAAAAGATGAGAATTGTGTCCGACGGCAGGAATATGATCCAGCTGCCACCCGTCAGCTCCAAGATACAAATCTAAGCAGCGCACACACCCTGCGACCTGGCCACGGGTAGAACAGAACAGTCAGAGCAGTTAAGCCTAGAACTGCCAGCGAAAGGTGAGTTTTGTCAAGCTCACTGTACTCGAGCATGTCGCTACCACTGAAGAATGCTGGTATATAATATATCGCGACCCCGCTTTAAAGTAGGATGGCAATCACCGTGGTCCTTGCCCCACCAGGCAGTTATGTTCCAGCAATTTTCATAACTATGGACCCCTTGCAATTCAGCTTCTTAGTTGATTTTGCTGATCCGGCATGATGAATATTCGGTGCAGTGGACCCAGGTCAGCTGGAGGCGAGCGAACCGGGACTATCGTAAATATGCGGAGCCGGTTGAACCAACCTATCGAGGATATGAGTATTCTTGCCAATTGCCTCCGAGTCTGCAGAACTGCAGGTTGCCTTTAGTCAAATCCTTGGCCAAATACCAGATAGGTGTGCATCCCAGCAGTCCCAACGGTGCAAGCTCATCGACCAAACAACCAAAGAGGCGTAAGACAAAGCAGAGTCAAAGGCCTGGCCGCCTATGTTGTCCTATTGTGCACCCGTGGCTCGAGTCGAACGAGCGGATCGCCGGTTGAGTTCAAGTCGGCACTGGGCATGACCTACTGTAACAGCCTTGGATGATGGTTAATAGTTATTGTACCCATAAACGGTGTATCCTGTAGGGGTAGGTGTCAACGGGTATTGGATGATAGATGGGCGTACATCACGCAATCAGCACGTATATTCCAAGGATAACGAGGCTTACCACGAAGAACACAAAAGGCAGGATACCCAGGTGACTACTACAAAGCGTCTAAGGCGACAGGAACAGACTGGAGCGTGTTGGTGTTGGGACGCTGACACTGGTCAGTTGATATGGTGCTAAGTGGAGTGGAAGTTGGCACTACGTCCGTGTCTATTCTGGTTTCATTCTGGGATCCGAGATGCAGTACTCCAGTCCACGCCTACAATCAAGTATCTGGCATACGCTGACTTTACCACTAAGCACGCCCTACCTCGTGCTGAAGGCCACGGACCCTTTAGATACTAAGAAATACAAATATCATTGCCTATCTACAGTATATTTGTTTCTTTACCTACACCTATGTACAATATCACTATTGCTGCATCCCCGCAATGCCCGACAAGACAGCCTCACCGGTTCCTGTGTGATCTCTGACGCACCACGAGCTCTTTGATTGACGGCCGCATAATTAATTTCGGACACGGTCCATCTTCTCCGCGCCCCGCTACCCTCGGCGTCGATCGGTCATGTTGGTGGGTTGAATGCCGAAAGTGCTACGTACATAAGTATGATCTATCTTTTCTGATCCATGGTGATGGATGATGATGGAGATTCTGATCCATTCACATGGAACCGATATGCAACTTCTTTCCAGACTCAAGTCCAACTCAAGCTGCTGACCAGTCCACTCGGCGTAACGCGTTTTCGAGAACCTCTGAGGCGACATAGAATTGACGTGCTCTATTGGTGACTGTATGTATATTTCCCTCATCATTCTCTCATCTGTCATACTAGAGCTTATGGGAACGTTCGGGGATCGAAAATTGACTGTGGACGCCGTGCTTTCATTTGCAAGTACTTGATACAGTCCACGCACTTCCAGGGTCTTCAACATCTATTTATTTGCCCTAGAAATTACCCGAACTTGCAGTGGTACGTGTTTCCATAGACCGTATTCCTGCGATGGGTTGTTTAGAAGTAGAATTCAAAAATTGGAGGTTGAGCTGTACCTGGTAAGACTCATCAAATATAGTGCCGCTGAAACCTGTCTCGGGATGCACCTCAAAAGCTCGTAGAATTGAGGCAACTAGAATTCTGCAGATAACTGCTTTCAGCATCTGTGGACGGGCCAAAACTCGCGGACAATACATACTTGATATTTTGAAGGGCAAGATGCTTTCCAACACAAGAACCATATCCATAGCTAAAGGGCATGAATGCAGCGATGTCGAAAGGCTCTAGTTCGGGATTGATCTTTCTCTCCTCTTCTAGCCAACGTTCAGGAATATACTTGACAGCGTTGATTCCAAAAAACGACGGATCCCGATGCATGGCATACACTGGAACGTGAACTGTCGTTCCTGGCGGAACCCATGTGCCGACTATATCGGCGCCAGTAGGTCCTGTGGTGCGGGGAGGGCCTGACGATTCAGAATCAGCGGCATAGTTTCTTTGAGGACTCCAAATTTACCAAATGGGCCAGGTGGCATGATTCGGAGAGCCTCCTGAACACACGCATCGAGGTATGGTAGCTCTAAGACAGCTACCGTATTCATTATGCCACAAATTACGGTGCTATCAATCTCATTTTGTAGGCGGCGTGCAGACCCTGCGTTGGTTGTAACGTGTCGAAGCAGCGTGATGACAGTTTGAACACTGGTGTCGGTGGCGGCAACAACGATGAGCGAAGCATCTGCGGCGGCTTCGTCAGATGTCAGTGCTGGTGTGCTTTTGTTCATCTGAAAGAGGGTTCAGTTCTTTCGGAAACCAAGCACCTGCGAAACACTAACCAATATTCCAAGAATATCTTGTCTCTTAAAGGCTGTCTTTTGGATGTCGGCAACTTTGGATTCGGTGAACTAGATTCCATGTCGCAAAGGGTTTTTAACAGGACTAATCATCATCACTAACTGCTTGAAATGTTTGAATTGGGCCATTCCGTGGTAAAAAGCGAAATAGATCACGAAGCCAGGGAACTTGGCCCATGCCTAGATGTCTGAGTCAAGGTGTGCCAGGATATAGAAAATACACTAACAGCTGACGAAGATGACTCCTGTAGCTAGCTGGGAGGAGGTGAACACGTAATTAGCTACAAAGGCACACTACTATAACTCACTGTCTCCAACCACTTCTCGGTGTCTTGTCCCGCTTCCATCGTCTCAAATCCACCAGAAAATCCCATATCGCCCATACTGTCCCTGTCAATTCAGTGTGAGCTTTGAGGATCCCATGCGTCAGGAAAGAATAACCAACATGAAAAACAGGTTGATCCAGTGATCGATGTTGATTGGGACATCCTGGCTTGCGAAAGACTGGAGAATGTTTACAAGTTGGTTGGCGCGTTTCTAATTCACAAGAAGCTGGGAATGTGACGCAAGGACAGAAATGGTTTACGAACCTCAACTAACGGAATATATGATCGCATAGTATCACCTGTCACAGCTTTCGTCCAAGCCTTCCTCTGTAAGTCAGATGAGCAGTACAATGTTGGCTTAAGATAATCACCTGCCGCCGACGAGAATGGAGCTTTCTATCTATAACAGTTACAAGGGTATCAGCTTTCGCCGGCGTACCTGTGTTGGCATGTCAAAATTGAGCTTGAACAAAGGATCATGATTTACTGTACCCTCATAAAAAGACCCTCGATTGAGTTGACCATATATGACTTTGATCGCACTGGGGAGGTTTATAGATAGTTCGTTTGGGCCTGATGATTACAGAGTTAGGTCATAATGAGGGAAAGCCTAAAGATGGTAATTGATAATTGAACTCACCAACTCGAACCCACGGACCGAGCGTGGCGTGCAACCTGTGTTGGCGTCAGTCTAGGCGCTCGGGAGTTGGTTCATGTGTTAGAACGAACTCCTGAAGTTTTCTATGCCTTCCCCCTTTAAAAAGTATGCGATGAACCATCCACCACTTGGACAAAGACGCAAGTTTGGGTCCAGGAAAGTCTGCGAGCGGGTGGATAGAGGAAATGCGATAGATGATGACCAACGTCCCAAGGGAGAGTGTATAACTGAACAATACAGCAAAGGACCTTAGAACAACCGCCACACTAGATGAGATGAGAGACAATGTTGTAGTGATAATGGTGCATAGTAGGCCCGTTTCCAGAAGAAAGCGCGTCAGAGTCGGTTCACGACATCGATACCGTCGTTGGTTGACCTGTGAAAGTCATAAGTTGGGTTGACTGAGGGGGAGGAAACAAGGAAAGCCCACCAGTACAGCGCAGGTAATTCCTGTGAACCAGACAGTGTTGGCAGTACTTTCAGTCATAATTAATGGCATCTTGGTACTTCCACTTGGGACGACAGCCCACTCACTTATAGAGGGTTAGGCCAGATCTCATGGTTTCCAACTTTCAGATCAAAACGTGGCACTGCCATCTTATGTACTGTATCTTGCAGGGACTTGGAACTTAGATGGAGGGGGCCAAGTCCGGGAATCGAAACAAGTCGGATACCGGTCCGATCCGTATGGGGCTATCTTGTCCATTTTGGGATGAATTGACTTGATAAAAGACATATTCGATGTGCGTGGTCATCATAGTAGGACTCCAGAGTATTCCTAACACTCAATCCAGCCCAACAGCCTCTTGTCTCCAGGGTACTTAATGAGGTAGTGAGATACAACATCGACAGATTTCGGTGATCTCGATCTCACTACCAAAACCATCAGAAACCAGAGAATTTGTGATACAGCTTCTACAACATCGGACCCTAAACACACCAGCATCCATCAGTAGTATCTATATTACATGCGTGATATGATCTTCACCCACGTCCCCGATCGCGCGTGGCGCCCTCAGAAGCAGTATGGAGAGGAATTATGACTGGGAATGGCTATATACTCCTGCTGAAAGTGATCTTAATGTGCGGAGTAGTTTGATCGGTATCACTTGTCTTTAACGCTACATATACTTAGATATAAAGCTCATTCGGCAAGTGCGATGACAACTGATTTGCCCGTAGTGTTTAGGAAAATGGCCTTTCCGACCCTATTCCCCTTGTTGTTTACTCTCATCTATTCAATGGTGAGTGGAGCTACTTGTTTATATTGGAGCG
>JAFLHD010017936.1:0-10101 GCA_018856295.1 Blastosporella zonata
ATGATAATGATAGGTCTGTGATAATAATAAGAGATAGGGGATCTGAATATGATGAAGATAGATAGGAGAATAGGATCACAGTGAAAAGTAAGGATAGGGGATTTTATGATAGAGGTTAGTGATTCCTAACACTTTGCTTCAGTTGCTTACTGTGTTCCAATATTACAGCCAGCCCTTGGCAGGCCTAAAATGATCTGTGTAAAATTCAAACAATGAGATCAACAGACCAGGGAAAATGCCAAGTGTGGGGCACTCACATTGTGAGTGTCTGAATAAGTTACATAATTAAGCATATAGAGTGCCAGTAAGTAAGCATGAGTCAATCTCCCACTGTGTCCCTCAAGAACACATGGAGATCTGCAACCTGCAACACTGTTAGTTATGATTACATGCTGAATCCCATAATTTTGACTCCCATTTAGAGTGCATTGCAACAACAAATATATTGCACAATATTGTTCAGTGCATTGTCAACTTTGAGTTTACAAACTAGTTTAGCTACATACATAGACATCCATGCTTTGCTTTGACAAACCCAAAGCCAGTTGCCATCTGGTAGAGGTAGCAGGTAATGTAGTGAAAGACTGCATGATAAGAAGCTAATTGCCATCATGTCATGAAATCAGTCAAAGATTAAGCATCTATTGCACTGTAGTACTCACAAGCTCTGTGCTTGCCACCCATGATCTCATCAGTCAAGTACAGATACCTGTCAAAAGACTCACTCTGCAATTGTATTTTGCTAGGCAAATGCAGGCATCAATATCTGACTAGGCTCATTTTGCTTTCACCTGGGCAAACTCTAACTAAGTAAGCTCTTTTTGCTTTTTCTGGGTGAACACAAACATCAATATCTGACTAATCTCTTTTTGCTTTTGCCCAACAATATAAAAATCTGATTGTTTTAAAATAATTTTTTAATTAAGACACTGATGAATCTGTTACATACACATTCTTCCAAACAAAAACAAGTTTCAAACATACAATATATATAAGAAAGAAAATGAAAAAACATCATGACATCAGTTGCATTATGTAAAAGTAGAGATTGAGTGAATATCACATGAATGCACCAAAGTGTAACGTGGGAAAGCCTATTCTCGCAAAACATAAACTGAGATCTGATACTTAGATCTCGGAATGTCGAACTTGACACTGAGTTTGGCGCCGTGGACAATGAGCCGCCGTTGTCGGCGTCAGTCAGTGGCGGGTAACTCAACTGTCATGCCTTGGTTATCCGCCCATTCCATGTGCTTAATACATGGATCCTTACAGCTACTACTTCCGGTGACCAAAATTGGGCTATTTGGGATTCAAGCACTTAATTTATTGTCCTTGCATGGATAAGTCAACCCACAAGCCAGGCTTCCAGCAACACAATCATTACTACTAGTTCAGTCACAGAGTCCACATCCATAGGCTCTACCAGAACCTCTTCGACTTCTACATCTACGAGCTCCAGCCAAAGTGCCGCAGCCGCCACTGGTGGTCACACTTTGCCTATTGGTGCCATCGTCGGCGGTGTCGTCGATGGAGTCGCCGCGATTGCAATCTTTATACTCGCTCTTCTGCTTGAGGCGGCAAAAGAAAACCCCCCGTGATATCATCGACCAAAGATGATGATCATCCCGCAGTAAGGGTCATAGCAGCCGCCTCCCCTCACCACAATATCTCGCACTCACATGCCCATGGAAATTTCAGTGCAATGGGCCTTGCGCCAGCACCATCGGTTTCCGCCTACGATTCTGGCAGTTTGCACCCCAGCTCAGATATCTCCGGGCAGTCGAGCAGACCGCTCTTGGTGGTCAGTGGTACTGCCCATGACGACGATCGCGAGCTGCCTCCCCCGGAATACTCGGAAAGTCCTGGGCCATTGGAGTCCAGAAAAACTACCTTTGCCAGGCAAGAGACCGCGAGCCAGCAAGACTCATCGCTCGAGCTCGAGTGGGACGTCTAAGTCAAAAAGAAGGAACACCCGATCGTCATTTTGTTTCAAGTATAGTTGATAGTCGGGGCATATCATCACAGGTTATGAATCATCATCGCAGTCTTTATCTCAGCCTCAGGGATCATTTACAAATTTAATTACATATCGAGTCCAAGTTCGTTTTCGCCTGTTGTGCTATGCTGTACAGTGTACACAAGGTTCCAAGATCCATTTATCTTCTTCTACTTATACTTTATGACGCCCGCTTCGGCTTCCACGTTCCACCTAACCCGACTCCAAAGCTACCAAATGCACCGCCGACGCGTGCACTAACTGGGCCATCGGTCGGGCTCACGACAGACGATTCAGGTCCACCGTGAGATCCAGTGCGCCCGTGTCCGACGCCTGCACTAGGTGGTCCCGATCCACCTTGGAAGTTCGAGCGCAAGGAGGAGGTGGGCATGGATTGGATGGAAAGGAACTTGTTGGGGAGAGGTCTGTCATCCGTATTGTACTGTTAAACATCGTCAAGGTCAGTAAAGACGCGTTCGGGAAACAAATGTGGACGCGACACAAACCTGGAACTCGAGGCCGATACCATCCGCCTCAGAGACGTCCAGAAGCTTGACAAGTTTCTTCCCGATGGAGTTCAACTTCTCCACGTCCTCCTTGCTGCGTGTCCACACTTGGATCCTGTCCACCTTGCTCCTCAAGCTCACGACGGCGCCACAGATCTCATCGCCCTCCTCCAGTTCCTCGCCGACCAGAGCCATTGTGAGCCAGCTCCAGCACCGATCCAGTAGGACAGGGTTGCTCTTCATCGTCAGCACCCATTTGCCACCATTCGCATTCGCCTCATCCTCCCACATGGGCTTGATGCCAGACTTGAAGAGATGATAGTTGGAGTTGCGTTCAAGTTTGGATGGAGGCTTGAGCCAGTTGAGGTATCGGCAGAACTCCTCAACAGTGTCGAACTCGCCGACAACGGTCAGCCCAGCCTCATAGTCAGTAGACTCAGTGGGTTGGCCGAAGTTTGCATCAGGAAGAGTCGCACTTGCAGGAGTAAAGGGGAATTTGGCTTTGGAATCGTGATATATAGTCCTATTGGAAGCGATCGGTGCATGTAGACAATACAATAAACGAAATAACATACCAGGGGTATTGCAAGGGGTGCTCAGGCGCCTTCATAGGGAACCCAGGGGTCTTCGGATCCTCGATCATCTCTGGCTCAGGAGGCTTTGCGGTTCCATCGACGCTGAGCTGCCGTGTCTTGGCCAGACGCGCAGTGATCGCATCTAGACTGGGTATGTTCTTGTATCCAACTTTAACTTGTCTCTTCTCTACCAGAGGCTCCTGATTGAGCTCCTTGACACGCTGCGTCGTCAGAGCATCGCCACTTCCCGCATCACTCCCGCCCGCTTCAGATGGTGGTGAGGTCGAAAGCGTCGAGGGCGACGTCGAGCGCGTCGAAGGCGCATTAACTGCTGTAGAATCGTTCGTAGAGGCTAGTGATGCCGTCGATCCGGGTCCTGTCCGCAGAGCGAACGCAGCAAGACGTGGACGTGGTGCCGAGGTCGTCTGATTGTTACTCGGGGTCGACGCGGGATTAATATTGATACGAGCAGCGAGCTGGTTGAGCGACGGCAGGCGGCCAGCGCCAGCCGGCTTGGGGGGGATTTCAAGAGTTTGCCCTTCAGAGCTCATCGTGGTCAATGGAAGAGCGATAAGCCAAACACAACACCGCCATCAGCCATGGTCATTGTCATCACCCGACCCCATCGCCTAATTGTCATTCCATGTTTCAAGTCTGCCTTGTTATCATTTTCTTCTACTAAGCAGTTACAACAAGAGAAACAGAGCAAGGCGATGGTAATCGATTGGATATATTTATCCAAGATCTTATCGTCGGAGCGCTACATTTGCTCTACAATCAACATCCTAGGCTTGTCATGGCAACCTGTCTCCCAGTCTACTGAGTAAAACAGCGGGCTTCGCGCATAGGTACCCAGACATAGAATTATTCATCAAGCTGTGACTGCGGACTGCTGCTAGTGGGCCCCTTTCCCGCCGCTGCTGGGCCACAATCAATGTATCGCTCGTCTTCGGATACGACACCACTGTACCATTTGAGTTCTTCCGGCATATGGCAAAGGGGGCATCAACGATCTCGTTGAAGACAGGGGGTGGGGCCGTATTCTTGGCCTTGAATTGAATCACTGCCAGTCCGCAGAAGGGAATTTCGCGAAACATTTAACCTATCAGATGCGAAAATATGGATTTCGGCATGGGGTCGTGTAGGTTCAGAGCTGGGAGGGTCAGTAGATGATGTATAGAGCTTTACACGCCCTAAGACTGATATCAAGCATCTGAGCTTCACCATGTCTGCGGTAAGGAGCCAATTCGACAGCAGTAGAGTTTAACCTCGAGAGATCGATGAAAGCATCCTCCAAGCGCGTTTAAATTGTTATCTGGGAGATAAATCGACATTACATCGGACATGACCTTCATCCGCGCAGGCATCCTACACGTTCTATGCCTGCTCAAATGATATAGATTGAACGATCGGGTGGTTGTGGATGTGATCCGCCGTTAATGCAAAAGATGTGGATGACGAGAGAGCAGCGGTTCGAGCTTTCCCCATAGCACAGATCATCAGGGCTCCATATTAGCAGACGATACCGAAGGATTCAAGTCAGTTGTATCCACCAAACGCATGGCAAGACCAAGGAGAAAACTAGAGCCAGGTTTACAATGGTCTGGCTTCATGCATCATGGGATGCTGGCCAGAAAAGAGCTGTCGCCTGTTATAAAACCAGAAATTTGACATTGAGCGGCACGGCCTTGAGGTGATGTCGGATGTAAGTGTGTTGTGGTGGAGAGTCGGAGACAAGTGAAGAAGAAGTCCGTTCATGTCGACCTCAGGGTCGCGGCAAAATTCGTAATTGACGATTAAAGGATTGCCTCCGTTGTGGCGCCCTGGTACCTGATCACAAATGAGTTAAAAATGCCCTGACCCCGAACTTGAAGAAATGAGTCAATAGAAGTCACATGCAAAATCAAGAGAAATTATCAATTGATACATCTAATGATATTGTAGGCATAAAAGTCATCAGAATTTATCAGCGCTACTCAAACTTCGGTCTGAGTTGGCATAGACGAATCGTGAAGGCGCCTAGCAGATATAATTAAAAATAAGCTACTGGAGCATAAATAGATTATTCTCTGCAAGATCGAAATAGAATGCTAAAAATACTTATCGTCCATTGGTGTTCCTCATGAGTGCTGGCTCATGTGGTTTATCCCGTCCCGCATGCAGGGTCCGACTGTTGTGCGCACATGTGCTTAATCCTTCATGCAAAGCTTCCTTGACAACTGAGATGATTTTCTTGGGCGACCAGTGTAGACCTATATCAATCATGGGTTGAGGTGCAAAACGACCCAACAATGAAGCACGACTGTGTTTCCGTCTGCAAAAGACTAGGTCTATCTAGGTGTTTCCTTTTGAAGTGACCTTATGTAGCTACAACGTCACGGCATTGGATTGTGAACTCAGAACAGTGACATACTAGTGGCAATTTTTCCACCATGACCCATGGCATCTGGTAGTGATGTACTATCCACTCGACTTCCGAGCGTTCTTTGTAACAATAACAACACACGTCTCGCTCAATATCGCAAATGTATCTAGCAAAAAATCACATCACGAAGCTAAGAGCTTCAGAGTAACGTACTTTCGATATGGACACCTGTGATGGCGAAGGTAAACTGCTTGATTGGGAATAACTTCCTCGCTCTGACGCGGTAGCATCAAACACGATCCAGACAAGGGCGCCTGTGACGCACTCCGAGCCTCGCACTGTCGATCGAAGATCCGCCACACGCCGATTGAACCCCGTCCCATATGCACTGTCGTGAAGTGCGCCACCGAAACGAACCTTCTTAGGCATAGCGTGAATTGTGGAATAGATTATGCTCGTCAGGGCCATGAGTTTGATCACTGGAAGCCACGCATTGACTATCCGCCGGATGTTACTGATCAATTCATTCAGGTGAAGTCCGTACCTTCGCGGGAAGCAACTGTATAGGGCCAGTACTGATGAAGCTTAGTTTCGTGCCGGAATATGGAAGTGGGATGGAGAGCTATGCTCAAAGTAGACGCTGCTGTGTAAAACCTGATTTCTAGACAAGGATTGGACTTGCATCATCCATTGTAATCAACGCTCAATGCCCGCGTCAAAAACACCATGCACCATCACACACCAAGGGGGGCGAGTTACGTACATGTCAGTCTTTTACACCGATACATCCAGTTCAGCGCCGTTCGGATTCCTGAGTCAACCATCGTAGAAGGTATTCTCCGTACATAGCGGCATATGCGTGGTGTACAGGTGTATCTACCAAAGGCGGAGAATGCTTCCAATTGAACGTTAGGCTGATGGAGAGGACTGCTGTTTACAGATCCCGAGGACTTTCAGGGTCAGAAAGACGAGGCTAATAACATGGGGCCCCACACCGTTTGAGGCATCGACGATTGGATTGAGCGCCATTCCCTTCGGCTACGCAATGCTCCATAGATGCCGAGATCAGAAGATGCTGTCGTGTGTCGTGCATCTGACTTGATGTCCATACCCGATGCGCAGTTTGAATCATGCGCAGCAACTGAGCTGCGAGATCAGGCACTCCATGGGGAAACGGTGTTCCGTGGCAAGTCTGTTCTACAGTTATAGCCATCTGTTCCCTCGAACACGACCGCGGGATCAGGGTGTGGCCTCTGAACTGACATATGATGGGTTGTGGAATGAATGGGGTATAACGAAACCCAAATGCATGCATAGTGGCATCGATGGTGGCGGGGGTGGAGACGATCAATCTCGATCGTATATATCAAAAGAAACCGCCGGCTGGGAACTAGGTGTATTCATACAGAGTCCTCAGAGAACAAGCCAGACTATATGGTGATAAGATCCGTCGGTTTGGAGTTTGAACGGGAGAAACGATGCCGTGAGATGACGTTGGAGTGAGAAGTGGAAGGACAGGTGGTCACACTTTGACGAAACAGATCGACAGAGTGAGAACAAATGGCCTTTCTGGCGGTGGGCACCAGGCGATCTACACGGCTTTGACGGAGGGGAGACCAACCAATCCGGGGAAGATGATCGAACGCCATTTGCTCTTGTTATCCGCGCTCGGCATAAAGATGCCGAGATCCTGGTTGGAAAGCTTCAACTGGTCGGCCGTTAACTAGCCAGCGAACCCCCAGATACGACCTCCCAGCACTCCCTAGCCATGGGCAGAAGAAAGATTGAAATCCAACCCATTACTGTGAGCTCTTTCGTTCTCTTTTTCATTTCCGATCCCTTGTCCGGGGTATTCGTCGTTTATAGCTACCCCTCTACCAAAATATACCCGCTTTCACCCGTTTTATGGATTTCTTCTGACTGGAATATCTTATACTTAGCACGAGCGCAATCGCTCTGTAACCTTTTTAAAGGTCCGTATCTCCTGCACATCCAAAGTTTTTTGCTATTTTTGACTCCAATGTCTTGGCATTGTCGTTTATAATTATAATTTTACCCGCCAGCGCAAGAACGGTCTCTTTAAGAAGGCGTACGAGCTTGGAGTGCTCTGCTCTGTAGACGTTGCGGTTATCGTCTTTGGTACGTCCTCTATATTCTTCTACTGGCCACGCCAGGTTGGCAAAGCCCCCCTGTTGAAATCTACTGACCCTGTTCTATTTTTATCTCCGCAGAGGAAAAAGCTGGCCATCATCTCAAGCTTTACCAGTATGGTTCTTCTGATATCCACGACATTATCCAACGACACCTACATGTGGTTATCATCAGCTTCCTTTAGATCCGCAACTGACATGTCCTAATTTCTAGCACGACGGAGAACAGGACACTCGCGGACCGTCCGACTTCTCTGGCAATGCGCCAGGAGCAAAGGACGACGCAGGAGAGGGCGAGGGTGACGACGACGAAATGGACGAAGACCCCGACGACAGTGTCCATCCGTCCATACGCGCTCCCAAGCGCAGAGTAGATGGGCAACCAAAGCAGCCTCATGCTGATATCATAAACCCCGACGTGAGTTCACCTCTTGGACGTCAAATAAAATAATTCCTCTAAATCACCTCATTCAGATTGACTACGTGCCACGAACGGGAGCATCCCATACACAGCACCCTCTACAACTTGTAACGCAACCCCTATCTGCATCCCACCATCACCACCAACACCCCATCTCAAGCGACCGCCTCAGTGGCCATATGCATTCCCAGAGCAAAAAGCCCCGCATCGGCATTTCACCTACTAGCGATATCATGCGTTCCCGATCGGAGGATAGTGCAATGTCTGGAGCCGTAAGCCCCGTCGGCACTGGCCGCCCCACACGATACGACCTTGGTCGCGAGTTCGGGGGCACATCTCGATACGGCATGCCCCATCCCCACCACGTATCCTCTCCTCACTCCCCACCGAGCGCACATCACCGCCCACAATATACATCCTTCTTTCCCTCCTCTGGCTCCGGCGGTACGCACTACGGGCAAGGTGGACATACCCCGTCTCCACCAAACTTCATACCGCTCCATTCCCAAGCTGACTTTGCGGCGTCAGCGGCGCGCGCGCGCAGCGCCAGTACCAGTGGCAGCGGTGTCCTTCCCACTCGTAACGTCTATGGGTCTTACGGCAACGAGGGAAATGGGCCGACAGGAGGGGGTGGAGGCAGTCGGGGCGGGGGTGGGGGTACGAGCGGGGACCTCTTTGCAGCGTTCATGGATGCTGAACAGCAAGCGCGGGCGAGCATAGCCCGCAGACATACGACGACCGGCCCAGGGGTGGGAGGTGGAGGTGGTGGTGGATCGCCTTTTGGGATTGATTGGCCCGTCCACATGCCTACACCGGGAGGACATGGAGGGGACGGTTTGTCTTCAAAGCCGCCGCCGCATAGTAGTATTGACAGGGAAGGCGACCGAGACAGGAGGACTTCTCCGGGATCGAGTGGGAGTGCTAGTGGGAATGGAAGCGGTAGTGGTGCTGGAAGTGGAGCAGATTGGTTGGACTTTTTGTCTGGAACTACGGCCGCTGGTGGCCCAACAGGGTGAATCTCGAAGATACCCATATACCCAAAAGAATATCAAAATATCTCGATTTTTTACATTACACCTACTACATACTTATACATGCCCACAGTCGAACTAGCCATGTAGTCTTAAATAAAGCGAAACTGGGTTGATGCGCAGTCGACGCGGTGAAAGAGGTACAGGTCCCCCTCTTTACATCCAATTATATCAACATCAGCACCGAATCATTTCCCTTGTTCTTCATCACTTCGCGAAAACACCATCATTCTCGTCCAGCTTCCCGTTCAATACACGGAAGAAGTCGGCCTTCAAGTTTTACCTTGAAACGGTTTCCGATTGGCATCAAGAGGGAGGTCGGTTTGGCACGCAAAGCCCAATTATCGACCCAACATCTGACTGGTGGGGTCGGAAAGATTTTTTTCATGATCACTGGTTTAATTCAATATCCACAGACTAAGGATATCATATTCCGGAAAGATTCCTGACAGGCGGGGAGTGAGCATGGTTGAAGTCAAAACAGTAAGCTTAAGGCCCTCCGCCGCACCGTACGGCCATATCCGAAGCTCGCTTTCATTATTCTGTATGCCAAATGTATACGTTACTGAGGCATGAGATGACACGTTGGGTTCAGTCAGGGTCAGACGGGTTCGAAGTATAATGTTTTGAGAGTGGGTCAATATTTGGAGAGCCCAGCGCTGTTGCTGTAGCCTGTTTGTGAGCCGCTAAGGGCAGAGCTAGTACATTGGGTTGTGGTGCGACTTCCGTCAGTAGCACGGGGGAAAATATCCCAGAAAAGTTTCATCCCGCTGTGCGAACATAACGACGAGAACTCAAAGACGGCCGCAGGGTGCGTATCTCAAAGGTGATGTCATAAAAACAGTCAAGTAACATACAAAACAATAGGCACATATAACTATCTGACCAAACATTTTCAGGTGACATATCTTGAGCTCTAAGTCATCTTCACGAGATTGACTTTTCAGAGTGAAGACTTAATGACATGGAAATGAAGTTTCCCATTCAAGGCCTGAATAAGCGCCTCCTTTTTAACTTTTTTCATCTCGATCAGTTGGTAGACGCGTGATCGATG
>JAFLHD010017937.1:0-12941 GCA_018856295.1 Blastosporella zonata
TTGTAATGATGCCAGTAGAGTTATTGAATATTGAAGGATAGCGGAGGTGTATTGCTTGGGTTATTGATTGACGGAATCGACCATTAGGAATTTGAAGGGGATTTTTGCAATGAATACACACCTGTATTAGGGCGGGTCTCATCAACGGACATCTATGTAAGCATGGCTTACTTAACGGTCACGTGTAGAGATACACAGGAGACGGATACGCTGGAAGAGGGATCATCTCTTACACATTGTACTCGATACTTTACATATCATCGCGAGATCTGGACAATA
Source organism: Blastosporella zonata (assembly GCA_018856295.1). Classification (NCBI taxonomy): domain Eukaryota; kingdom Fungi; phylum Basidiomycota; class Agaricomycetes; order Agaricales; family Lyophyllaceae; genus Blastosporella; species Blastosporella zonata. The sequence goes on from JAFLHD010017937.1 coordinate 280, forward strand.
TACATTGTTTCTATTGACGTTTACAACTGTGAGTATTTTCCTATTGATCAATAACAATCACAGGTTTCCACTTTTTTTTTAATTACAAACAACGCCGTATAGTGACGTGGCATCCGTCGTTGAATCAGAACTACAAATTATTGGCAGCCTTGCCTTGCGTGGTTGCATAGTGCACTGTTTAGTTGAAAATATTATCTGTTTACCATTACTAGAGTGCAGATTTTGCACACTGTGTTGATTGACTGAAATCAGTTCGTGTGTTGATTGACTGAAATCCATTCCTGGACTCTTTTTCAGAGTCACCAATATCTGTTAGCCTGTTTATCAATGAATTCCTGCATGCCTGTACTGTCATTATTTTTTGCTTGGATTGGCCTTACAATTGTCTCTGTGATTGATACTCATCGTACATTATCGTGTATATTGCGTGCTGACCACTGGGACTGTACAGAGAAATCAATCTGTCATGCTATCCTTCGACATCAGTGGGCTTGCAGACATGCACACAGCTGCGCATTGCATTATCTGTGGTGTCGTCAGTAGACGCAGAGAATGAGGCACTGAGTGACGTACCACGCCAAGTTTCCTTACCAGTTGAGCCGCCTATACTGTCTCCGTCATCATCATCAGCATCTTCAGATTCTTCCTCCTGCCTCAACAACAATCAGCACTCTACGTTTAAAATGATAACAAAAATGTCAGCCTGTGTCGACGACAAAGTAGCCGTATTTGAACAATTGCACCCTTTGAAACTTCCGCTCGTCTCTCCTGGCATGTTGACTCTGTCTGTGTGGGCAGAGATCAAGCGTGGCCTGCGAGAATTCTGTTTAAACAAGAAGATACCTGAGGAGGACCGCACCAAGATGGTGATTGCCGCTTTCCAGGATGTGAAGATAGCAGAGGACCTTGAGAACAATTACGACGAGATTGTAAAGTTGTCATTGGACGAGCTGATGAACAGGATTTGAGACAATTTCATGCCAAAGGATTGAGCCGACGTGGTCAGCCACCAGCTGCTGTCTTTGTGGATGGCCACAGATACAACCTTCCTATTACATTATAATATAGCCCTCAGCCGAAATTTGATGTTGAAAGAGACTAACCTTTTCTTAGACAACTGCACATTTATCAACCAGCTTAAGGCAGCAATTCCAAATGAACTATTCTCTTGTGCACGCAACAAAGGACTGACAAGGGAGTATGATCTAAAGGCCTTCAAATCAGGACTTGTTGAGGTGGATAAGAGGAGGTTGAATGACCACAAGCAGATTTGTGACAAAGCAGAGGATATTGCATGGAAATGTTTTGGCTCGACGGCCATCTTCAATTGGCAAGTACCTGCAAATGCACTGCATCTGAGAATGGCAGGACACCCACTGCCAACGACCTCACACAGCAACCCTTTGCCTAACTCTGCCTGTTTGAAAGTGTTGATGGAACGAGAACAAGTGTATCTGATAGAAACTCAAGGCTGCCTGAAATGCAGGCAGCCAAACACTAGCCACTGAGCCTCAGACTGCCCTAATGGATTCCCAGACCCTACCTTCATTCTGCACATACCAACCTTGTTCAAGGCATTGACATTATCTTCTGTCTCTGTCACGCCAAAGCCATCCTACTGCTTGAACGAACGTGACCAAGAAAAGTAGAACTAGACTGGTTACGGCCTTTGTCGACTCCACCTGGGCAGAAGATGACTCAGTCGACGATGAAGTGGCTGCGGTACTGCCTTTGGCAGTGATTGAAGACCCCTCAGACGACTCAGACCCAATGCTTAATGTGAGTACATACTGTTCACAACATTACCGTTGGAAATGCATGGTTGTGGGACCGAGGGTCAAAACAGGGACAACAATTGACACTTTGATTGATTGTGGTGCACATCTGATGCTAATTTCCCTAGGATTAGTAAAACATCTGGGTTTGCACGTATTCAAATTGCATTGACCCAAAACTGTCTCCGTTGCACTGGCCTCCGTCTCAAAGTCATCCGTCTCATTATCACATTATGTCAACCTCACTGTCTCGAGAACAGGAGGCGAGTAGTCGTCAGCCTCAACTGTAACCTTAATTGCCCCTGGCTTGTGTTTGTCCTTAATCCTCGGTCTGCCATGGCTTGAGAAGAATTGTATTGTAATTGACTATGCAAACTGCACATGTATAGATAAATGTGTAAATTATGACTTATTGAACCATTCAAGAGCAATGTCGAATGGGATATCTCGCATAATGACTACTAAGATAGTAAAAAGGATAGCAGCAGACCAAAAAGCAATGATTGCAGAATTAAAAATCACAGGTGCTCAATGTCTCGTGCAATTAGAACAATTGGGCCTTTTGAAATCAGTGGCACCTACAGATGTTATTGGATGCATTCAAAAATGACTGGTATCCCTGGCAGAACAGAAAACATTAGTACAACTTGATGCCCAAGTAAAGAAAAAAATTTGAGATGTTTTCAAGCCCATACTGCACACGGGAGAGCTCCCAAATGATGTGGTAGCAGAAATACATCTAAAAACAGACTGTAAAGAGAAGTTTTTGACAAGAGCATATCAATGTCCACGCAAGTACCGACAGGCATTTCAGATGCTCATTCAACAACATCTAGATGTGGGCCGCATTTGTCCCTCAATGTCACCGCATGCATTGCCAGCCTTCATCATACCCAAGGCAGATAAATTGGTACTGCCACGCTGGGTAAATGACTACAGGACATTGAATGCATTAACTGTTGCTGATGGTTTCACTATGCCTAGAGTAGATGACATTTTGCATGATTGTGTGAAGAGTAAGTTCTGGGCAGTATTGGACATGACAAATGCATTCTTTCAGACAAAGATGCATCCGGACCATATACCACTGACAGCAGTGTCGACGCCATTCAGTTTGTTTGAGTAGCTAGTAATGCCAATGGGTTTGCGCAACACACCAGCCATCTACCAGAGGAGGGTCAATCATGCCCTGCGTGAGTGGATTGGCAAGATTTGCCATGTGTATCTGGATGATATAGTCATTTGGTCCCCATCTTTGGAACAACATGGGGAGAATGTGCAGATTATAATGGGAGCATTACAATGAGTGTGTTTATACTGCAACATTGCAAAGAGTCACTTGTTCTGTACTGAAATAAATTTCCTTGGCCATCATGTGGACAAACGGGGGATTATGGCAGACATGCGGAAAGTAGATAAAATATTAGAGTGGCCTCAGCCAAGATTGGCCAATGATGTACAATTGTTCCTTGGTCTCATGCATTACGTGGCCTGTTTTCTCCCAGACCTCGCTAAGTATACGGATGTGCTGAACACGTTAACAACAAAGGCAGCAGAGGCAGTGTTCCCAGCCTAGAGGCAATTACATCAAACAGCATTTAATGGTGTCAAACAATTAGTAGTGGGCTGCGACTGCTTGACGGTGATTGATTATACAGATGATTCCAAGCACATCTTTGTCACGACAGATGCGTCTGACCATTGTTCTGGCGCAGTACTATCCTTTGGTGAATCATGAGAGTCAGCGAGGCCAGTGGCATTTGACTCTATGACATTTAAAGGAGCGGAGCTGAATTATCTAGTGCACAAAAAGGAACTATTAGCTATTATTTGTGCTCTTCAAAAATGGTGAGGGGACCTGATAGGTTCTACATTTACTGTATTTACGGATCATAAGACACTTGAAAATTTTGCCACCTAACGTGATCTTGTGCGGCGACAGGCTCGATGGATGGAATTTCTCTCTCAATTTGACTGTAAAATTGTTTATCTGAAAGGCGATGACAATTCAGTTGCAGATGCACTATCTCAACTTCCTGTATCAGTGAAAGGTTCCAGTGGCATAACAATGGAACAAGCTGGGCTACCGGACAAGGAGAAGATGACAAATATTGCTATGATCTTGGATGTTCCTTTGACTGCATTGACTGCGTCTGGGGCAGCATCACAGTTGGTGGCAATGTCACATGAGAAGGAGTTGGTGTCCCAAAACAAGCGTGCAATGACAACAAAGATTGCTATTGAAAATGGTTTGTTACATGACATTGGTGTGGGTTACGGAGCAGACCCGTGGATCACTTCTCTGGCAGCAGCGGCAACTGGAATGAAAAATGTTGAATTGGTCAATGGTTTATGGTTCATAGACAAGCGACTATGCATACCATGGACTGGGAATGTACGAGAGCAAATTTTCCAAGCCACGCATGACGCTTTGGGCCATTTTGGCTTTGATAAGACGTATGCATCCATACGTGGTTCATTTTACTGGCCACGCATGAGACGCGACTTGGAGAAAGGATACATACCTTTGTGTCGCAAATGCCAGCAGTATAAATCATCAACAACCAAGCCATCGGGACTGCTACACCCATTGCCGGTCCCAGATGGCAGGGGTGATTCAGTGGCCATGGATTTTATCAAACCATTGCCAGAGGATCAGGGGTTCAACTGTATACTGTCAATGATAGATTGTTTGGGCTCAGATTGCAAATTGTGCTATGCCAAATGGACATTTCAGTGGAGGATCTAGCAGTTTTATTTTTTGATCAATAGTTTTGTGAGAATGGTCTGCCATTGGAAATTGTGTGTGACTGCAACGGGTTATTTGTATCCAAGTTCCAGCAGTCATTACAAGCCATTGTAGGGGTCGATATTAAAATGTCAACAGCATATCACCCAGAGACGGACAGGTCTAGTGAACGGAGTAATAAGACAATTGTTTAGTCATTGTGCTTTTATGTTGACAGAAATCAAAGTGATTGGGCACAGGCCTTGCCACGGATTTGCTTTGCAATTATGAACACAGTTAACCGCTCGATGGGTTTTTCACTCTTTCACTTGTGATTTAGGTGGTCACTACAATTATTGCCTCCATTGTCAACACCAGCTGGAGTGGATCCCACAGACACAGCGAAGGCATGAGGAGCAATAGTGTGGTTAGAGATTGACCTGCTAGAAGCAAAAGACAACTTAATAGCTGCAAAAGTCTCTCAGGCATTCCAGGCAAACAAGCATTGACGTGAAAACTTTAACATTGCAGTAGGAGACTGTGTATGTTTATCTACAATGAACCGGTGGATAGAGTACAAGAGAAAAGAAGAGCACCAAGCAGCAAAGTTGATGCCTCGTTATGATAGGCCATACCAAATAGTCAGGGTAAATAAAGAAGTGTCAACCGTAGTACTGGATTGCCCGGTTGTGAGCCAGGGTGTGTGTACTACATTTCACTTTTTAGAGATTGAGCCTTTCATTGAGACCAATCCAGAACTATTTCCGGATAAAATTGGCCCCGCGATAATTGCTAAAGTAGGCACTATGGAACAAACCAGGGACTGGATAATAGACAAGCGGAAGAAGGGGAGAGGCATACAATATTTGATTTGATACAAGAACACTGGTCTAAAAGAGGACCGTTGGATTGTCCACTCAAGAATTGTGGGTACGCGCGCGTTAGACACGTGAATAGCAAAGGGATGTAAATAATTTCCTTTTTGTCGTCTTGTGTCACCAGTAGCTTTTCCCACTAGGTTTTTGATGCACCCACGTGAGCCTTCATTTTCTTAGAGTACTAACAATATCTTTCTTTTTTACTTGTCACCATTTTAATTTTTAAAAGGGGGGAGGGTGTAAGCATGCCTTACTTAATGGTCACGTGTAGAGATACACTGGAGATAGATACACTGGAAGAGGGATCATCTCTTACACATTGTACTCAATACTTTACATACCATTGCGAGATCTGGACAATATCTGTCATTTACGACTGTAAGTGTTTTTTTATTGATTGATAACAATCACAGGTTTCCTCCAATCTACTTCAATAATGAGATTGCGTACCCCAATGAAGTACATGCGTAGTGCTTGTAGTGCCCAAAAGAGACCATAGAGTTCTAATTTTAGCTGACTGAAGCATGCTTCCCTCTCATTGAGGGTGATGGAGCCAAAACAGTTGTATTGGTGTTCTTTTGGGTTGGAGGAAGGGGCCTGACAAAGAAAGTAGCTGACAGCAATATATGACGTGTCAACAGCCAATATGACTAGATTGTATGATGTGTAATCAATGGGGACAAGAGGTTTGGCATTCTCTAATGCCTGGAGTAAGTCTAATTGAGCAGTACACTATTCTGGCCTAAATTTGAAAGGAACGTCCTTTTGGGTTAGCTTAACCAAAGAGTTAGCATGCATGGCAAAATTCTTAATGAAGATCCAGAGGACTCGTAGAGTTCCTAGAAAGGCTCGGACATTTAAAAGAGTTTTACAGGGACCCCATTTTGAGATGATGGCTATCCTTGATTTGTCTGGCACCCGTTCTTTTGGGGTGTAAATGTGTCCTAAGACTTTGAATTCTTTGGCACATAAGACAAGTTTGTGACCAGAAAAAGTCCCTCCACAATATCGCATTTGTTGAATGACCCAGTTGAGTACTTGGGCAAAATTCCATATTGAGAGGCAGATATTAGGATTGTCAGGATGGGATAGTGATTACACCATCATCAGTCCTATCCTAGTCGAGAGGACCTTTGACAGCTACATCATCAATGAAGCACAGGGCGTGTTCCAGGATTTTGGGTTGTAGGATATGAGTGACGTCGTCATGAAAGATAGAAACAGAATTGGTCATAGAAATGGTGACTAGTCGTAGCCCACTAAAAGGAGTCTGGAATGTGGTGTAGTCTCAAGATGACAGGGCTATCTGCCACTCATCATCAATGACGTATAGGTCCAGCATTGCTTCACAAATCTTACCAGCTAACTGCTCAGCAACATGGTCCGGGAATGGAAGTACCCCAGAATGTCAAAGAGTGACTTTGTTGAGTAGTTCCAGGCTATATACAATTCTTAGACTGCCACTCTTCTTTAAGACACAGAACCACTTGGACTGATAGGCAGAATCAGAGGGCTCGTAGACTCTGGCTTTGAGCTTTGAATGATTTCGCATACCTGGTCATAGAGGCCAGGTAGAATGGGTATATTCCTTTTAATCCAGGGGACGTGAGGGACTATTGGGATGTCGACGGGTTTGAAGAAGTCATTTTGGAAGTTGCTTCTTTTGAGGTCTTCCCAGGCAAAGCCTTGGTTCTAGAGACACATTAAGTAGACCAAGAGATTTATTTTGGCTGCTGAAAGGAAACTGTTGTTGTGTGTGAGCATAAACTGATCCTTTTGTTCTTACGTGAAACGGCCTGTTGGAGAGTAAGGTAGTGGATTTGGTAATAAAATAGGCATGTCCTTGAGAGGGTCACCCATGATGTTTCATATGATTCAAAAGTCATCTGGTATTTCAGCTGCGATGGGTTTGGTGCATAGAGCAACAGGCTTGTATTTATTTTTAACTTATACTCTTTTTTATTTGAGTGGTGTTTCAGCCAGATAGGTTTTGTTTAGGGTCTCGGTAGACGAGTCATTGTTTTCAGGAGTATTGGCGTGAAGGAAGAGGAAGGCAAGAGTGTCCTTATTGAAAGAGGTTCCCATTGTCTCCGTAATCTGGGTGCTTGCTGGTCTTTCGGCTTCTGACATTTTGGTTTCATTGGAGCTCTTGGCCACCAGTGAATGGGTAAGAATGTTTTTTGTAGACGTTGGTGGAGGATATGGAGAATCGATGGTTGGTACGGCAAAGGAAGATGCCAATAAGAGATTTGTTGAATTCTAAAGTGATGGCTACATCTCCGTGACTGAGCACATTATTGATATCTAAAAATCCTGCTTGGTTCTTCAACCTTTTGGCCTATCACAAGGGAAAGTCAGCACGGTAAGGACTTCTCTTGTGTTGGGATCTGTAATAGTAATGACTGTTTATTCTTTGTTTTGGGTTTTGACCTCACTTCTAGCCAAAGCATCAAAAAGTTGTCCTAAAAGGACTTCATATGAGGGATGCCTAATGACATGGAACTGCAAAACAAAAGTCATATTGCCGATAGCAACCAGAACGTTCTTCGCAAGCCTTAATGTTGTGTCAGTCTGACCATTGGCACTGATCATCTTTAGGGTGATGCAAGGATCCCAAGAGAGACCTAGCTTTACAGCCATGGCCTCACTAATAGCTACCACTTGGGAACCAGAATCAATGATGCAGTCCACCTTGCTAGTGTTATTGAGGGTAGCTTTAATAGTGTGGATAGAGTCTAATTCTTTGGCAATGTAAAGTCTATCAGGTACTGTTTCCTGACTGTGACCCTGGTGGTACATTTTGTGTATTTTGGGTGACTCGTCGAGTGTAATGAAAGCAGAGTGAATTTTCTCAGATGGTGTACTGTCGAGTGTAGTAACCCATTGATATTGATTAGTTGTTTCAAGGAGGTGGATTCCCAGAAGTGATTCCTGAACTCTACTGAGATGCCACATAGTCTGCCCATAGTCAGAGTGATGGGAGTGCCTAGACACTTGTCAAATATATCTTTCGACTGGTATAGGTCCGCTATTGAGGCCTTATTTTGGTAAGACCCTTAGTCGTTCCTTCAGTCAGGCATAGGACCTTGGTAACAAGGATTAGGCTTTAGGTTGGAGTTAGCAAAAGGGTGTACTGGGAGAAGTGGAGTGGGTGCCATTGTAGGGAGCGTTGGTGCTGGATTCCTAGAGAGTCCCTGAGTTGGAGCTTCATTGGTTTGTCCAGTTGTTACTTAGGAGTTTGACTCCATCAAAAATAGTCTGCTTCTTTTGTAAGGCCTGGATTTTTTGTTGAAGAGCCAAAATTCACACCTCTAGGACTTGGGCTATAGCTGACATATCAGTTTGTAATGCCATTGTACTGTGGCCAGTAGTGTCTGATATGTCATATAGCATTGAGTTGGCCATCTCCTGAATGCCAGACCATTGTTCCTCGTCAAGGCACATGTTACCTGAGAGATTGACAGTAGTGGCTTTTTGTCTAGGATTAGCCCAATGGTAATCATTGAAGCAGTTCTGCAATGTGAGACCCGGCATTGTCAAGTTTTGTAGCATGGCACCAGACGGTAGGCAGAGACAATTATTGCACTGTAAAACACGTCCACTGGTTATGTAGTGTTCCACCTCGTAGCAGGTGCATTTGCCTCAGCCATTGCTGTTACTGCTTCCTGACGTGAGTTTTTATAGGGACGCTAAGACAGCTCCCAGTTTTGTTTCCATTTTGGCTATCTTTTGTTTGTAATCTTCCTTCATTATTTTGGGTGTCAGAGACAAAACGGGGATATGTCAAATTGGGAGAGAGGTAGAACTACCAAATGACTGATTATTGCAGCGTCCCAGTTTTGTTTCCATTTTGGCTATCTTTTGTTTGTAATCTTCCTTCATTATTTTGGGTGTCAGAGACAAAACGGGGATATGTCAAATTGGGAGAGAGGTAGAACTACCAAATGACTGATTATTGTGGCGTATAAACATTCCTGGTGCCTGCAGGGCATAGGCAGTATTGAGCATAGTGATGTTTGTGCCGTGAAAACAAATTCAGTGACAGCCTTCATTTGGGCTATTGTGTATGAGTCTCCTGGTTGGATGTCCCTTTCTACGATGTTCAGGTGGTCCTGCATGGCAGTCCAAAGTTCATTGCTGAGACTAGTCTAGAAGAGACAATCCCTTTTGAGAGATCCCAGTCAATCACTATTAACTAGCCACTTAGTGATTTGGTAAAACTTGCAATAATACGCAGGAAATTGACCAATAGTCTTTATATTGGCTCTTCCGGCTTCACCAGTTACTTGGTCCAAGTCGGCCATGCTATATTTCGTTGCATTGTCAGCCCCAGGATAGAGTAATATGATGGCTTTTTTCCAGTCATGGTAGGAATAGGAGATGATGGTTTGAGTGGTGGGATTGATGCCTGAGGCCTCATAATCTGCAAACAAAAGCCATTGCTCTGATGTGTTATAGTTGATGTAACAGATTTCTAAGGCCTTTTTATCAATGTTGTTGGTTACACCTGATGTGGCAAACAGGAATTCCAGCTCTTAGAAGTAGCAAGGGAGCTCTCGGTGCTCATTTTGACTAAAGACAAGTGCAGTGTTATGGCCCCTGGCTGGCATAAATTTAGCATAGGCATGATGTTGATCTATTGGAAAGATTGATAGGGTGTGAGGGAGTGTAATGTAGAGTGGGGTTAAAGGAGAATCCAAAATATTGGGTTCTAAGACATTAGTTGGTGTGAGAGGTGAACTTGTATGGAACGCAGTAGTGATTTAGTCAGCTAAAAGGTTTTTGGCTAACACAATTTCCTGATGAAGACAAAGAGGGAAGCTTCTGGGTGGGAAAGTTTCTGGAGTACTGAAAGGTCTGGATGGAGATGGGGAGTTTGGGAAGGTGGTCCTTGTGAACAGGTCTACTGGGTATTCATTGTCAGTGATTTTTGGTCTTGAAACCCCTTGTAGTGAGCTCCAAGATGATAGTACTAGTCTGGTCTAAGTGTCAAACAAGGAAGGTTTGTTGATAAGGGAGAAAGATTCTGAGATCCAGGTGTAAGGACTGGCTGAGAAAGGGAAAAAGGCTGTGAGTTCTAGAGGTTACAGGAGGGATAGAAGAGTGGTTGTGTGTTTTCAAGTTTGACTGTTTATTAAATGCAATTTTATGCTCAGGGTTTTGTATAGACTCAAATGATTACTAGGGGTTGGGAGCTACCGCAAAAAAACACGAAAGGTACAGAACACTCGAAAGACACGAGATGTTGGATAAGCAGAAAGAGAGAGGAGTGGTAAGGTGTAGGTCGACCGTTAGGCCAAAAAGGAACTGAAGGCAATTGTTGAGCTCTGTGAAGCTTTATAATTTGGGCTGAAAAGACACAATAGAACGAGATAGATTAGTAAACCAATACTGAGAGGTGAGACTACACCTGAGTTGTTAATGCGAGAGGTTAACAAAGCCAATAAAGATGATAGGATGCGTGGTAGTCCTGAAATGAGACGTAGAGAAAGAGAGGGTGATGATAATAGCGGTATATGACTGGGGGTCTATTTCATGTTCTATCCTAAGTTCTACTACCATTTAAATACTAATCTAGGAAGACTAAAAGAAGTCCTTTCCTGAGAATAAGGGATATGCGTCAAATTGAGGGGGTTTCAGTGAGGGAAAATGGATAGATAGTGATGAGGGGTATTAGACTTTGGGATTGCTTCAGTGGTGGAGGCCTGTAGGGTTATGACTGGTAGTGATCCAGGCCTATATTCTGGCCAGGCTCATCAGCAAGCCCATTGAGACTTGGGTGAGCCCATGAGCAGGCCTAGTGTGACTTGAGCAAGCCCACTGAGACCTGGGCAGGCCCATTGAGATTTGGGCGAGCCCATTTGGGCAGGCTCACAAAATATTTAGGCAAGCCTAGGCCATTTGGGTAGACCCACCATGACTGGACCACGTTGTTGAGCAATTTGCCAGTATAATTTGTGGAGCAATGCTGGACCTATATGTCGTTGATGATGAGCGATAGATAGCCCTGTCACCTCGAGACTATACTACATTCCAGACTCCTTTTGGCGTGTTACGACTAGTCACCTTTCCTATGAAATGGACCAATTCTGATCTTTCATGACAATGTCACTCATATCCTACAGCCCAAAATCCTGGAACACGCCTTGTGCTTTATTGATGATGTAGCTGTCAAAGGCCCTCCTGAGTTGGATAGGTCTAATGATGGTGTAATCACTATCCATCCTGACAATCCTGATATCTGCCTTTCAATATGGAATTTTGCCCAAGTGCTCAACTGGGTCATTCAACAAATGCTGTATTGTAGAGGGACTTTTTCTGGTCACAAACTCATCCTATGTGCCAAGGAGTTCAAAGTCTTAGGACACGTTTGTACCCCAAAAAGATGGGTGCCAGACAAATTAAGGATGGCCGTCATCTTGAAATGAGGTCCATGTAAAACTTTTTTGGACGTCCGAGCCTTTCTAGGAACTCTAGGAGTCCTTCGTATCTTTATTAAAAATTTTGCCACTCGCGCTAACTCTTTGGTTAAGCTAACCCAAAAAGATGTGTCTTTCAAGTTTGGGCCTGAGCAATGCACTGCTCAACTAGACTTACTCCAAGCATTAGAGGATGCAAAACCTCTCGTCCCTATTGACTACACTTCAGACAATCTGGTCATCCTAGTCGTTGATACGTCATATATCGCTGTTGGCTACTTTCTCTGCCAAGCCCCTTTCTTGAACCTGAAAGAATGCCGATACAACCATTTTGGCTCCATTACCCTCAATGAGGGGGAAGCATGCTTCAGTCAGCCAAAACTCTAGAACTCTATGGTCTCTTTCTGTTAAAAATGCGTCCAAAGACATTATTCTGATCCCTATCCATGTCCAACATCATCCAGCTGTCCATCTGTCATCCAGCTGTCCATCTGTCATCCATCTGTCATCCAGCTGTCTATCTATTACCCAGCTGTCCATCTGCCAATCTCTATTGTCTTCACTTCTTATTGTCTTGATACAGATCTTATTGTTCTTATTGCTCTTATTGTCTTGATACAGATCTTATTGTTCTTTCATTCCTATTATTTCTCTAGCTATATATACAGTAGCTAGCTTATCCTAAAGTCCCTAGTTTCTAACTCAGGACTTCAGGTCAGTAGCACAGTCTTGTTTCAATCCAATCTAGTTTCTAACTCAGGACTTCAGCTTCTGTGCTTTGCCTGTTCTAACAGGTTATGGGCCCCGCGCTCTAAAGCTAGATAGTCCATTTTACAGCCCTCTAAACGCTCCAGAGCTTCTC
>JAFLHD010017938.1:0-12846 GCA_018856295.1 Blastosporella zonata
CATAGATCTTCTCCTTCGAGGGTTTCATTGTCATAAAAATGCCCATCATCATCCAAAAAGTCCATCAAGGCTGTAGTAGACAGAGCAGAGAAGGAATGAGATGTGTATGGGAGTGTGATGGACTCTGCTCCATCTGACATTTCAGACATGAGGTGGTCTGAAGCTGGGTAGTATTCCGTATCTGTGCCTTCTTCACCTTCTGGAGATATGTGTACTCCTTCATCGGGTGCTGGTGCCGCGGATTGTGCATATGTCTTCAATGATAGTGCCGGTGCCGTGGAATGTGGGGCCAGTTCTGCTTCCTCATTGTCAGAGAAAGTACACAGTTGGTTTGTATCCATCTCGGCTAGATCCATGTCCTCGTTATCATCGGAGAAATTGTACAATTCATCTGCAACACCTGTTGTCTCCTGGTTGTCTGAAAAGACATGAGCCTGACCTCCAATTGCTTTGACTTGTTGAAAGTTTTCTATTTGGCAATACTTGTCGCAGACAAATTTTGACTAATGCTATGGATGGAAGCGACAACAAAATGGAATGTGCTGATATTTGCAATGGTATTTGCAACCCCAACAATCCTTTGTTGGTTACCGCTTGAGTGTTACTTGCACCAACAAGATCAAATAGTCCAGGTTATGGGGATGGCAAATGAGACGACACATCTTTGGCACATATTGATGACAGCATCTTTAGCCAACAAGGTCCAACTCTTCCATTACAAAACATTACCTCACTTGCACCAATTAGTGTGCTTCTTGACACCACACACTACACATTGATAAAGCAAAATAAGATGGGAAAAGTCAGAGAGCTCTTTTCTATGACAAATGTCCTCTAAGGCCATGCAAATATTGGAAATCACTGTTATTGCTTTATTTGCTGGGCATGAAAAGACAATCTAGTGCTTAAAACATTGCAGCATACATTTTTCACAAGCTGCAAGTCACCCAAAGATGGATATCTCAAACACGGCTTTGGTTAGCTTTTAAACTTGAAGAAAAAGCTGGAATTCACAAATTTCAAATATTGCTTTCACTGCAGTTTACCTCAAGGTGAGTTCAAACTCAACAGTCATCCTCAATTTCAAAAGGGTGAAAAAATCCAATGCCCTTTTGCCAATCTTGTCGCTATCCTATCTTGGCACATTATTCATACCCCACCAATCTGGAGAAATGCATGCAGCACATTTTTGGGAATCACACCTGGAGCACCACTTAAAGATATTGTGTCTTGGTTGAAGAAAGAAGAGTCTCCAGATAGTTTTTATAATGCCTTAGAGCTGATTATTTGGTTTTGGCTGACATACAAGAAAAATACTGCATAATTCTAGTTTGCAATATATATTATGACTTGAGCATATATGTGATGTGCATAGGTCATTAGTTCAAATTCAATGAAATAGAATTCAAGTATATGATGGCAGACACAATTATATTTCAGTCATACAAGGAATGTAACATAAGATACACTAGCATAGGTTCAGTATAGGGCACATAACACCTTGCCAAAAAAACAAACTAGCATAATTTTGGTATAGGGTGCATGACACCCAACCAAAAAATACACCAGCATAATTTTGGTATAGGGCAGAGGATACCCAACCTGCAAAAAGATGTGAGACAAGGGACAAACTTGTTTAACCAAGTCCAAAAACATCAAAAACTAGTTCATGAGAGAGCAAGGAGTGATGGGTGCAAAGAGAGAACCCTGACACCAACTCACACAAGGTGGATGGATGGTGCTGTGAAAGCCTTTATTTGGCTTTACTGAGTTTTTTATTTTCCAAGGAAGGGCCCTCTTCCAGGGGGGATAAAATCAACATGGGAGATAGGGGTATGATGGAGATGGTATCCCTCATTCCAGGTGGAGGGCACCAAAAGGGCCAAAAGGCAGGCCAGTAGGCTCATTGATCTGTTCTTGTTTAGACAAGGCTTTCAGTGGATGAGGGTTTGGAGGGGACCATTACTGGATGACTTGGGCTGTCATAAAACTTGCCTCTTACGCAGAGAAATTGGCCTACCTGGCCGCGCAGGGACCGATGAGTTTTTACGTCTTTTGGTTCCTTTTGCTCTAACGGGTTTCTACAACAGTGCCAGACATGCGCACGGATGATGGAAGGTGCCTCTTGCTGGTACCCAACTGCACGACACCCATGCTGTCGGTGCACCAACTGAGAGGCCGTTTGCAAGGATAAGGATGAGAGGTCAGCCTGGAAGCCTGCCCCAACAAAAGGCCATTTCCACTCCCATGTGCCCCTAGCATTGGAGCTGAAGGATGGGGAAGGGGTGCCTGAGGACAAGTGGACGGGGTTAGCTGGGCAGCTGCAATCTGCTCGGGCAGAGGTTGCCAAGATGGGCTATCTCCACCGCCTTGCCTGCTTGGAGCTGGCCGACCTCGAGACTGAGTTAGATGTGGGGGTGGTCAATGCCAAAGGAGAGGACAAGGAGGAGGAGAATCAGGAGGCTGAAATGGCCGCAAGAGACTAGACAGTAGAAGTAGGACCAGACAAGGAAGAAGAGGAAGGAGAAGAAGGGGAGGCCAAAAGGGCCAAAGAGGAAGAGAGAGAGGAGGGAAAAGCCAAAAGGGCCAAGAGAGACAATGAGGAGGAGAAAGAGGAGGCCAAAAGGGCTGAGAGGAGGGAAGACGGAGGGGACCGAGAAGCTGAGAGGGATGCGGGGCCTTCTGAGGCCTTCCTTTCTTTGCCTCGTGGAGTGAGGCCTGGGTTGGGAGAGATGGCCTGGAGGAAGAGAGGGAGGATGGCAGCAAAGAAGGCCACCTTGAGGAGGATGAGGCAGGGATAGAGGAAGTAGGAGTAGCAGCGAGGCCTTTCAAAAACAAAATGTATATAGTCAGTAGTTAGTTTTTCTTGCTTGTATATAAAATGAGAAAATTTTCTTGCTGCTCCTTTTGAGAACAAGAGAAATCATAGAAGCAGCCAAAATAAAAGCTGAAAGGCAAAGTAATTGGAGAACATATTAAAGAAACAGTAAAAAGAGGGGGTATCAATGTTTTTGGGAACTCAGCGTGTAATCAGATTTAAGTAGATTTCAGATTCTTAGTCTCCTTCCAGGTTTTTGGCCAGGTAATCTTCATCGTCAGGTATGGAGGACTCTTGCATTTCCTTGAGTTGCACGAGGTCTATGTCGAGTGCTTGTAATGGAAGTGGGACGTTCTGTCGGGCCAGATAGGGAATAATACAAAAGGCTGCTAGTGGTCAGTAAAAGACAGTGCTATCTAGTTCACAGAGGATGTAAGCTCCTCCTTTGTTTTGGGCGACCATGATGACAGGCCCGAGATATCGGGGTCTCATTTTTTGGTTGAGAGATTTTTCTATCTTAGTATTACAAATGAGTACCAGGGAGCCTTTGTCAAATTGATAGTCATGGATAGTGACTGTATAGTCTTTTTCAAATTGTTGGGCTGCTTTACAGCATGCCAGATAGACAGTGATGAGACCTGCCCTAATACAGGCGTGTATTCATTACAAAAACCCCCTTCAAAATTCCTAATGGTTGACTCCGTCAATCAATAACCCAAGCAATACACCTCCGCTATCCTTTGATATTCAATAACTCTACTGGCATCATTACAAGATTACTAGGCGACCAACAACAACCTCAATACCCTTTCACCTTAGCCTACAAGCGGCTCATCATTAATTCCCTCGCTTCACCGCCAATCTTCGTTCATTCCCCTTCTCTACCCAAAATCATTACATCGGCATCAATGGCATCCATTGGCATCACAATTAAAGTCATTAAACATTCATTGGTATCTCGCCCCTATCTACTATTAGATCTCGCTACTCAAGTCCCCAATATTCACTGAATTAACCCGCGCAGTCAGTAACTGAAAGGCTAAACACTATAAGCCACCGGTAATTATTTTGCTATGATTTCAGACTTTTATCATCATTTTTTGTCATTATTGCACTTACCTTTCTTTACTTATCTTATGGTTAACTCTTGGTTAGTGGCTTGGTACCCTCGCTAATGGTTGATCGGCTTTCTCGACTATTGACCTCATCATTTTGCTTATTGAACTCACCCCACTTATCACTCTTTTTCTTAGTTACGCTGCATTGTGGCGACTTTTGCCACTCGCACGGCAATATTCACCTTTACAAATCTCACAAACTTCCCCCTATCTCTGACTACAACTTACTTACTACACCGTTACAGCTTCGGCTTATTGGACTGCTTCAAACATATTTAAACTGTACTTTACCTTTAGTACAGGACACAATATTATACCACAGGGTCGTACACACGAATCTCCATTGTTACCCCTTTCCGAAACCCTTTCTAAGAAAAGTCACGACGACTTCAAAATCTCTCTACTCTCTCATTGCTCTTGAGGACTCCGACAGTCCTATATCTCTCTAGTGCTTGTAATTGTCACTAGCATCAAGTAATACGTCTTACTTATTCTACCATTTTAACTGATACTTTCAAAATTATCTTTCAGAGTTCAATCAGTACACTTTCAAAACCGTCTCAAAATCTCGCCCTCAATCCAAAATCAGTCCAAAATCCCTCACCATCACCACATTCTTGCCTTATCACTGACTCCTCTTGATGTCTCTCCTTTCAAAATCTCTTTCAAAATCCTACAGTTACTCTGCACTACATCTTTTGCGTTAGCTCTCAAAACCTTTAGGACAACCAATCTGTTTCAAAACCCCACTCTATTGGAAAAGCAAACTATAACAAAATCCTGAGCACAAATTGCACTTATTAACCCACCCACTTATTCTATAAGGTTTCTACAAAGGACCCAAAACATCATCTTTTCCTTATCCTCAGGCGTTAGCCCACGCAGTCACAAACCCACATTGCAGCTACCACTACACTTTTATTGAACCCTTCTCAGTTTTGGTATCAACCTTTCGACCACCTGCTACTAGTCTAAGCCATGTGCCTTGTCATCAATGGTAGAGTGAAGTTGAGATAGATCTTTGGCTCGTTTCATTAGATCTATAGCCTGCCATGTGATGAGGTCAGTTGTTGATAGGATGGAGTCCGGGGGTGGTTGGAGGTAAGTGGCCTCCAAAATGTCAATAGGAAGAAGCGGGTGAGTGCCAGTTGCTGCACAATCATGGTGAAGAGCTTAGCATTGAGCTCATGGCTTCTTGATGCAGTGACGACATCTATTGACCCATCCATTTTGATAGGATCCAGGACAACCCATACGTGGGTCAAGCTTGGAAAATATGTCATCCTTGCACTACAATCCGCATACGCTACTGGGATTGACCCGCAATTTGAGGGCCAAGGGCACAATAAGGTGGTGTTGTCCAACCCCTTTGTCCGCCATATAGTCAAAGACATCGGCCTCGAGACGTGGTATACGCTATATCCATTACCCAAAGATGTGGAAGACGACAAAATGGAATCTGACACTCATATGTATAGTGTGCTCCAGGGATATGAATCAATTGCCGCCTCCTCCAGCAGTCTACTTGATGGAATCAGGAGGCTATTTTATGTGAGCCCCCTGACACACTGCCTTACACTTATTGATGAGGAAGAAGACATCTCTGTGCAAGTTTTGAAGCCACAGATTCAGAAACTCCTGGAGAAGATTGAAAAGGTGAGTGTTGTAGTTTTCAAGTACATACTTCTCTTACTAGTAAATATCCTCAATTATAACCTGTGAACCATTGTTTAAATTCCAAGCTTATTTTATTATTATGATTATCACAAATTTTTGTAGGTATGACAAAATTAGCTACATTAAAAAAATGTAACTAATTTTGGATTATTCAGACAAGGCAATGTGCATTAATCATGGTTTCAGATTTTTTGAGATTGGAATGAGGCCAACTCATGGATGATGACCTGTATGCTTTCAGTTAAAAATTCTGACATGAATTTCTCTGAATTTTTGTTTATAGTGAAGCATGTGTTATCTTCAAGGCAGGAAAGACATGTGATGGATATTTTTCTTCTGAAGACCTTCTTCAGCAGGTTGAAAAGGCAATCAACATTTTTGAAGCCAAGACAAATGAATTAACAACTGGCTTTTTTATGTCTGATAATGCACCAAGCCATCAAAAGTGTACTGATGATGCACTCTCAGCTCAAAAAATGCCCAAGGGCCCAAAAAATGGATGGACACACAACAAGGGTGGCTTAAAGATGCAAAGCTCAATCCTGCCAAATGGTGAAGTTCTGCACTTTTATCATAATGATAATCATGCCACAATGCCAGAATGATTCAAAGAAATGAATAGATTATCTGTAAAAGAGGATTGTGGCCTGTCAATGGTGGGCTCAATGCTCAATGTAAAGGGTTTAAATACATTCCTAGAAAGGCTGGCTACTGCTGTCAAAGGCTTTTTTTTATGCAGCCTAACTTTACATCACAGAAGTCTGCACTCAAGGAGTTGATTACAAAATGGGGTCACATCTGTGATTTCTATCCAAAGTATCACTGTGAGCTTAACTTTATTGAACAGTACTGGGGTGCTGCAAAGTTGCAGTAAAGGAACTTAGCTAAAATAACCAATGTGGTTGCAATGGAGAAAAATATCAAATAATTTAGTCTATAAATCTAATCTTGGCAGGCTACTCACTTACTTACTGTGTTGTCTATCAGCTATGCAAACTGGTCTGCACACTTCATCTCAGCATATGATCAGGGCTTAAGTGGTGCTGAGGCAGTCTGGGTCAATAAAATATCATGGTCATTGCACATGCAGATATTCAAAAAGTGCAACTAAACATACCAGCACCTCTAGAATAGATTTTGTCACATTCTAAAATTTTCATTCCTCACATTTGGCCACACTTGGCACTTACTAAGCATATTACATAAGAGTGATGGATTGAAGTGGTGCCTACCTTATATGGCTAGCATCTGGTCTAAGGATTGACAAAGAAAATGTCTAATTTGTACTCCTCCCCTCAGTATGTCCCTTTGTTCTCTTTTTGATAGCAGATTATTGTATCTTGTACCTCTCTCTAGCTCTCAGTAAGTTGTAGCCTCTAGAAAGTAGTGCTGGTTGATGAACTTTATAGAAATCACTGGAAGGGCTTTTAATAAGAGTCAGGATGTGCAAAAGACTCTTATTGCATGTTGTGTTATTGTCCACAGCATGGCATGACTCTAAGCTCCATAGTAGAGGGGAGGGAAATCCAAATGTGCATGTTTCTTACTGTAGACTTTCAAAGATGGCCTTTAACTATGTTAGGGGTAGAAGCAGTAGACAGGAGTAAGATTTTGGGTAACTAAAATGTATCACAGAAGTGGTTTAGGAGGTCCCTCACTTAGCATAACTGGGTAAAATAATAAGATTTGGATAGGAGTTATTTTTGGAATGATGAAGAGAAAAGGGGACCTAGGTAAATCAACTGTTAGGTAACAGTTTAATCTCTATGTGTCCCTGTGGTGTTCAAATAAAATGGAAAAGGAGATGAAAATGAAGGCTAATCAGACTAGAGGGCTGGTTGGTATGTTTGTAGTTTAAATATGTTCAAAGAAATTCCAAAAGACCAAGACTTCTCCAATATAGGGGAGGTAAAATGTAGTGGATAGGGATAAGGAAAAAACTTTGAGTAACTTCAAGGTATTTTTCTGGTTCAACTTTTTGACATCTCATCATGTCCAAGCATACACAGAAGCAAGCAGAGTTTTAGCAATTGCAGGCAAGGTGTATTTCTCCCAACTAGCCCTCAAAAGGCCTAAGCACAATACAAGGATATGCAGGAGATGGCCAGAGAGATAGAGGCAACCTACGGGCAGCTCAAGCATTATGGGTACCTGTTGTATCCTCTTTGGTAGTCTATGGTCTACAATCCTGCCCTTAAAATGCATGGAGAGCTCCGGGCCTTTTTTTTTGCAGGAATGTTGTCCTACGTCATCCAAACTAAGATGGATGGCAGAGAGGTATGTGCTATGGAGGTCAGTTGTTTTTCTCCCTTGTCAGTTGTCAGGTCAGTCTAGCAGCTCATTTGAGGGTAAATAATCTAATATTAGGTAGGGAAATTGGGGAGGACCTTGCAAGTGGGACCACTGTAGCCTTGGACATGTTCATTGCCAGTCAAGTGTTCCAAAGCTATGCAACCAAGCTTCTGCAAGGGATGGTGGAGCATCTAGAAGGGGGATTGTATAAGAACTTGTGTCTGCGCTCCTTTGCCAGACTAGACATCTTGATTGTTTGCAATGAGCAAAAATGAGTGTTGTACTATTTGAATGAAATCAAAACAGGCCATACAACTGCCCTCTTTCTACATTCTAGGGATGAAAGCAATATAATGGGAGTCATGACAACCTTAGCAGGGATGTGGAGGACTAAATTGCTGTATTAAGAGCAGGGAGTCATAGTATAAATACAAATATATTATCACTCAACAGTAAAACGTCAACGAGGTCTAATCACATAGTATATGTAAAGTAGCGAGATGGAGATTAGAAGCAGTGTTGTAGATTACACTGGTCTCTAAGTGTCCTACGCATGCATAGTTGGCAAATAGAAGTGTATTTTGGAGAAGCAGTTTTGTGTGGGATGATGTAGTACATATATAGTGATAGACACGTAGAGATGAGGGAGAATTGGTCTTGTAGGGCAATCCCATTGTGGTGAGTTTGTAGACTAAGCAACAACTATACACGCCACCCTCAAACAATTGATACAAAGATCTCGGTTAATTTCTCATCAACACTTGAGGTTATTCATGCATATTGTGTCACTATGGCCATCCATTGGATGGAAACAGATTCAAGTGCTGTCTCTATGCAGTGAGTTTGGAAATATTTGGTGAGATTCAACATGCCAGCCATAAGAAGAGCAGGCAATAATGTGGTGGAAATGACCTTGATTACACTACCCAAAATCTCACAGAATGTTGTCAAATCAAGAGTAGCTTAACATAGCACAATGTAGCAATGAAACATAGCCAAACATTACCAATTAGAGATAGTCCATTGGTAACAATAAATGTTAGCAAATGTAGCACCATGTGTCCCTCGACAGGACAAAAGGGTAGGTTTAGCACAAGAGAACTGTACCAATGCTTAAACCGTTCCTGGCAAAACTTGGTTCCAACGCCATTTAAAAGTGTCAATAATGATTGTTCAAGAGACTCCCAAACTCTGTGCCTCTCATAGAAGAAGATATTTTTGAATATTTCTGGTGTCGACTACAATCTAGTTTGAGCAGCTACAGTGTCTGCGACGGACCTGTGCCCCAATGATTATCTCCTGGTATTGGTAAGTAATGGTCGGCCCACCAACAAGACCAAGAACTCACCCTCCCCCCAATTCTTACATTTCCCTTTATTCACTCATACAGGAGGAAGATCTGCATGGCAACAATTAGAATTAAGGCGTGTCAATTGCAACATTGGCATACCTTCATCCGAGTCCTTGATAATTGCCTTAGAGGGGTAGACTTTGCGTGATTTATCAACCCTGCCAATGCCTTTGCCCTTGTCTCACTTTTGGATCTGGCGTGCACAGGCCTTTCAAAAGCCAGCATGACGAGCAAGCGTCGGATTGCGGGCAGTGGAGGAGTCAATGAGGGTACACATGTTGGCAGGGCTATGCCAAGTCCGCAAGTCTTCAATACTTGCCATGTGGTGGACAGATTTGGAGGGGTAGACAATACGAGATGTGATTTGGTCCCTCGCAGAAATATCCAGTTCATCGTGATAGTCGTATACAGTCTCAAATTGCTTAGCCGAGTTGTATGCTTCCTCTGTAACAGCCTATGAAAATATTAAGTTGTAATTGATCCGTGTCTCCCATCCGCTTCTATAAAAACCCAAGAAATAAAGATACTCTCTGTTCTTAACACTAAAAGACTTGCTTTACCTAAAGCAAGTCCGCAAGTCTTCAATACTTGCCATGTGGTGGACAGATTTGGAGGGGTAGACAATACGAGATGTGATTTGGTCCCTCGCAGAAATATCCAGTTCATCGTGATAGTCGTATACAGTCTCAAATTGCTTAGCCGAGTTGTATGCTTCCTCTGTAACAGCCTATGAAAATATTAAGTTGTAATTGATCCGTGTCTCCCATCCGCTTCTATAAAAACCCAAGAAATAAAGATACTCTCTGTTCTTAACACTAAAAGACTTGCTTTACCTAAAGCATAGGACTTACTTTACCTAGACTGTAATAAAGAATTTAAGAGATGAGATGAGATAATAAAATAAAATATCTGTATTATTCTTTTCTAATGAGAAAACAAGCCTCTTCATTCTTGTGCAATTCATGCTTCTTCTAGATGAGCTTCTGTTACAGACAATCTTGTTAATATTTTTGACTACAATTAAAAGTTTTCTCTCACCACTTGACTTCAAATTTTCTCTAGTTTTTTTAGTATTGCTGGCCTCAACTGCCACAGCAATGCATGTGTCAAAGTCTGTGATTTCCTTGCAGAGCTCGGCATCTGTGACATTGATGTGGGAGGTGGACATGTTGTGGTGGTTACTGAAGGTAGAGTAGTGGTTGTGGAAACTGGCAAGGTTAGTGGGGACCAAACATTCCATAATAGCTGTTAAACATTACATAATGGGCCATCAGCCAGTTTAATGTTGAATGGCTTGAGCCTTGTGTAGACCAATGAAGATCCAGAGGAATCAGGAATGTATGCACATGACACCTCCAGAGCAAATTCTGCATAAGAGCTGCAAAGATAAGGACTGGGAGCAACTACAGGAGCCCTAGAGGATGACAAAGATTCTGTTGATGTGGGAGGTTGAAAAAGAAGGTCCAGAAATTAGCGGAAAATTTCTGGCTTAGGAGGAAGAGCAGGGAATAAGGGTATTTGTGGGTGCACTAGTACTGGTGTTCCTGGGATGATTTTATCCAGTACCATGTTGTACCAAAAATTAAACCTGCCACAAGGATCTTTTGCAGGTGTGACATGGGCTTTGTAAAATTTATCAATCACATTTTTTGCCTCGTTGTGACAGGGTCAAAATCTCCACATACAATTGTTGTCATTCAACTACCTTGGCCAAAACGTCCAACAAATGTAGATACATTAGCAAAAATATATGCCATGAGAGCCGCCTCGTAAATTGGCTGGGAATACTTCATGAAACAACCAGGACAAAAGCCTAGCAAAAAGTCACAGATGAACATATCACAAAGGTCATTCAAAAACACTGAGTCTAATTTCAGGGTGGTTACCACATAAATGAGCCACAAGGGGGGATCTGTTAATGCATACGGGGAATAGCTAGCTTTGTGAAAAGTGATGGCAAACAAGATGTAGGCAGTCAGACCAACAAAGGCACTGTAAGAGGCATATAAAGAATGACCTGCTGAGATATTTTATGGTGCTTATTGTACCTGCATTCATAAGGTAGTGTGGCTACTTAGAGCTCTATCCACTCATGGTTGACTAAAATTACTCAGTTTATGGGCCTTGCCCTAGCCAAAGCAGTTTATTCTCCAGACTGCATATTTTAAACACAAGGTCTGCTTCAGCATGATACTGAGATCTCAGTCTACCAAGAAGGACCTTTATTTCATCCAGACAAAAATTCATAAATGAAAGAAGACTCATCCACCAGACATGCAAGGGCCAGAGCCCTGTAAAGGAATATTAAAGGTCATTCAATGTGTATATCAGGGGTTTTTGGCATAGTCATTCAACGAGCTGGCTATATCTGCTAAGTTGGGGATGAGGGTGTGGAGGACGCGTCAATTAAGAGAAAACCAAAGACTAAAATTATACTGGTCCCAGAATACATAGAGTTTTTCTTGGCCAGAGGATTTTATTGTGGATTCTTTGGGACGGGTTTTGAGGCTTTGCCAGGTGGTGTATATCTCCAAAGAACCATTGAAAATGATGGGCCGTATAGGCAAGGTCATGTTATATGTGTCCTACTATGTTTATGAGACTATTGAATAATATTTCAAGATTTAAATGCATACAGAGAAAATGGCTAGATGAGGAAACACAGCAACAAGGGTAAAAATACTAGTCCTTGCTCTAGGGTGTTGAAGAGAGCACAGTCAAAAATATCTCAAAATATACATATCTGAGGCTGTAGAGTGCACAGGATAACATTAAAACAATCAAAGACAACAAAAGCACCAATCTAAGGTTGTAGGGCCTACAGTATGATGATACCTCAACAATTCTTTTAATGGAGTGCTCAAGGAAGCCTCCAGGCAAGACAATGGGATTGGGTGTGTTAGGAGTGTGCTGGGAAAATAGAGAGTTGTGGTTTTCTGTGAAGGGTTTCAAAAGGATGACATGGAATGTGGGGTGGGTCAAAGAAAGCTCAGGAAGATCCAGTGTGTATGTAGAAGAATCAGGGTGGCTCTGCAAGATCTTGTAGGGACCATTGTAATGTGGCATAAACTTCACAGCTTGTTCATTAGATTTGTGGTATTCACAACAACAGTTTAATGCTTATGACATGATCTTGTTACTAATTTAGTATGGAATCTCTAGGGTGTAGCACAGGTGTACCTGCAGGTGCCAATATGCAACACCATACCTGTACCTGCAAAACCTGTACCTGCAACATACCTGTACCTGCAGGTCACAGGTTTATCCACAGGTTTGACATTGACCTGCAGTATAGATGCAACCTGTAGTAACCTGTCAAAAACCTGCAGTATAATACATGCAATGCCCACAATACATATATTTCAATGTCACCCAAGATGAATTTAAAAGATATTATCATTGTTCAAACACAAAAAATAATTACAGTCTGACAAAGGTCTGAACAAGATAGGTTTTACCTGAAATCTTCAGATAGTCAGAGGGCATCTTGGAAAGCCTACAATAAGAAACACGCACATTTGAATCTCCCCTCCCTCTCATGGGCAACCATGGAGCTTAGAGTCATGTCATCCTGCAGACAATAATACAAC
>JAFLHD010017939.1:0-12792 GCA_018856295.1 Blastosporella zonata
TCCATCACGTCGCAAAGAGTAGGCGTGCTTTCGTTTCATCAATAGGGGGATACTGACCTGGCCTCCAGAATTTCTCTGCAGTGTGCACCTACGCCAGAACCTGTACCACGCCCACCTTCACCAATCATGATGGAGCTTGACATTCCCCAATCTCCGCCACCAGTCGAAGACCGTATGGCCGCACGTCGTGCAAAGCGTGAAGCAATCCGAGCAAAGTATAACGGTGTGGCGAGCGTCGACGCCATCCCAAGCCCTAGCAGTGCGGTCCAGCCGCCTACCCCTTCGTCTCATGTATCTGATCCTGTTACACGCGCCCCTAGCATTTCTGTTACCCCTGGGCCGTCCTCGCTCAATCCTGCAGGTCCGAAATTGTTGTTGTCTTTCGCTCTCACCTGCTCACGTCGTCGTTCGCAGGCAAACGGGATTCGATGTCTGCGTCGCCTGCCCCCGAGGACTTTGCGCTGGCAAAGGACGGCGAAGAGGAAGGTGTGCCCAATGTGGAGAACATAGGTGCTGAGCAGATATCTGCAGCGGACTATGACCCTAGTCTAGATCGTCGGGAGGATGAGCAGCGTCGGATTCGTGACCCTGTGCCGGAAATCGAAGCTCTCGAGATCGAGGAAGAGGAGGTCCAAGAGGTCGAAGAAGAGGACGACGTCGACGACATGTTCGCTGTCGCCACGACCACGAAGAAGGTGAAGAAAAAGACTGTGGTAAGTATCGACTTGACTTTCTTTTTTAAAGTCGTCTAAAGGTCCGCAGGCTGCACCCGCGCTTGTTACTACCAATTTAGACTCGGCAGCGGATCCCGAAGGCTATTATACGGTTATCCTTGGCGAACAGCTCGATGGGCGCTACCAGGTTTTTTCATCCATAGGCAAGGGCATGTTCGCAAACGTCGTCCGCGCACGCGTCATACAGGGCGAGCCTGGTGAAGTCGGGAAAGAAGTCGCCATCAAAATCGTTCGGTGCCAAGAGTCAATGTATGTCGCGACCTCGTCTCAATTGTTCAGTCTAATAAAACGACGCAGGTATCGTGCTGGTGTCAAAGAGGCGCAAATTCTGAACAAACTCAAACAGGCAGACCCTGAGGACAAGAAACACATCGTCCGGCTTGAGCGAACCTTTGAGCATCGTGGCCACTTGTGTCTTGTCTTTGAAGCAATGAGGTATTTTTCTTCTCAATTCTAATATTCGCCAGTCTGATCCTGGGCAGTATGAATCTTCGTGACGTCGTGAAGCGCTTCGGAAAGGATGTCGGACTCAACATTCGCGCCGTTCGAGCGTATGCCCATCAACTTTTCCTTTCTCTAAGCCTCCTACGCAAAGCCAACATCATGCACGCCGACATCAAGCCCGACAACATCTTGGTCAACGAACAGAAGACCCTCTTGAAGTTATGCGATCTCGGCTCCGCCTCTGACGCGTCTGAGAACGACATTACACCATACCTTGTCAGCCGGTTCTACCGCGCCCCTGAAATCAGTTGCGTTTAATCACCTCCCTCACCCTTTCTACATGACTGACAGTGCGTGCATCTAGTCCTCGGCGTACCGTATGATCCTGCACTGGACATCTGGTCCATCGGCTGCACGTTATATGAGCTGTATACGGGTAAGATCCTGTTTCCGGGACGCTCGAACAACCAGATGCTGCTCTTGATGATGGAGCTCAAAGGGCGCTTCAACGGCAAGATGATCAAACGTGCCAAGTTCGGGGACGTCTATTTTGATGAGATGGGTGGGTTTGAGAGCGTTGAGTCGGATCGCGTCACAGGGGCGGTATGTTCTTTCTGGTTTTGATTGTATTCAAGTGCTTAAGGTCCCCTCCCCCCATTGTGTAGGCTGTCGTGAGGAAGGTGCACTTAGCGAAGCCAAGCCGCGATCTGAGGGCCCGCTTGATGCCACCGGCGTCAGCCAAGCTCAAGGACGATGAGAACAAGCTCATAGTCTCCTTTATAGACCTTCTAGACAAATGCCTGGCGCTGGACCCGACACGTCGCATCACGCCGAGAGAAGCGCTCGCACACGCCTTCGTGCGCGGGTGAGTCATGCGGTGGATCCAAATACTGTGCTTCAAGGTCACAGGTGTATATTTCGTTCCTTTTCTTTATTTTTACATGTGTAGCTCCACCGTCTCCGCGGATTTCAGCCGCAAATTGAATCGAAAAAGTGATTCTGATGCAATGCAAGATTTTTTTCCCGTACCGTCTGATGTTTTCCGACCCTGGGAAGTGGTCACGCGACGATGCGGGGTTCCCAACTTCCCCCCTCTCCCGCCTCTCGGATTCCCGGTTGCCGGTAATATGAGCTTTAAGGAACAGAATGATGAATGAAAAGAGACTCACACATTCCCTCACCTCACTGACTGGAATCAGGAATATTGTGGAATCGATGACGACCAAGCGCCTTCGAGGAATTTTATCGCAGTTCGGCCGCAGGGACAGTGTGTCGGCAGAGGTGCCCGCGAGCCCAGAGGTGTCCACGGGCTCAGAGCCGAAGTTGCCTGCGTTCAACGATCTACCTGCGTTCCAGAATTTACCTGGGTGTGCATGGGGCGTGTGGGGCGCGGACGACCAACTGGGTACTGTCAATTTGCTCACTGACGAGGTGGTGCAGCGCGCGGCGAAAGAAGAGATTGTGTATGTTGAACCCTTTGTGTTGAGCTCCTAGGAGCTCCTTATTCTGAAGAGATAGGAACCTGTGAATAACTTCTACTTCTTGTAGGACCGGTACAGCTATCTCGTTGAACTGGTGAGAATGCTTGTGATTACTGTGTTGTTATAACCGTGTGCTGAACGCGGATCGTTGACAGGCCATTGAACTTTCCGGAGAAGGTTCGTTCAGCACATGAGTCTAAAGAATAGACCAGTAGAGGCTGATGTCAAGAAAGCCGATGTTTCATCGCAAGACGCCAGAAATAACGACCAAGATTCGTGAACCCACACATATCGTTCGAGACGATGAGATTCACATCGTGCGTCGTTTCAATAGCTTCGAGCGTTCAAGTTCTGACACTTGGTCTGCCGGAAGAATTCGCAATCGGGGACACAGTGGGATGGCATGCGACACTTTGGTATCCTCGAACACGGGATGTTCTACAACAAGTGATTATGACTTCCCATACCCCTTTTGAAGAACATCTCCGCAACTGTTTTTCCTAGCACTCCAAGTCTCTCGCTTCCTGTGGGAGTGGAACCCATACCGAATCCACAGTCCATCGATCCGAGTCAAGCGAAGCTCGGCATCCAAAGTACGCATTACCCTTGTTGCATAAGGTCTCCCAACACTTGACGGCTAAATACCCTCATTTCTAGACTGGGCTAACCACGGTATCTGTGGACGTGGTGTCTTGCTTGACCTCGTGCGCCATCAAACGAAGGGCGGCACCGTCCCACTACCCTATGATCCTTGGACCACCCACCCACTCACCGTGGCGGAGCTCGAGGCTTGTGCAGCGGCCCAGGGGGTGGTGTTTCGCCAGGGCGATATCCTAATCCTGAGGGTAGGATTCATCCAGAAATACCATAATGTTGCTCAAGAGGAACGTGATGCTCTCGCTGTGCGCCCCGAGACATTGTGCGTGAACTTTAAACCTTCAGTCAGAGATTGAGAGGTATCTAAATGGGCGATCCACTGACAGCGCGGGAATCGAGCAGTCGGACGATATGAAACGGTTCTTGTGGTACGTTTGAGCTCCCTGTTTGAGGCGTAGTTCACGGATGTTCACATGTACGTAGGGATCACCACTTTGCAGCGATTGCTTCCGATCAACCGGCTCTGGAGGTAGGTTATGTATGCTCGTCATCGAAGGCTACGTTAATGGCCACATGTTCCTCCTTACCAGCGATGGCCCACGCCCGAGGGGGTGCCACATATGCATCAGGTATGTCGCCTATCGCCGGAAGGCTGTTTTTTCCTACCGCTGATGACCACATCCAGACTCTTCTTGGGTTAGTGTCAACGTAGCCTCCATTTCTGCTATATCTTGAAACTGATGTTATCGATTGCGATTACTCGGCAGGCTGTGGGGCATGCCCATCGGTATGTGTTAATAAGTTAATCCGTGTCAAGCGATCCGTACTAATGCCAGCGGTCTTTATGCAGGCGAGTTCTTTGATCTGGAGAAATTGTCTGCCAAATGCGCAGAGACAGGCCGATATACTTTTTTCTTTTCGTCGTGGCCACTGAACATGTGAGTACCATACGTAACACGAGCAAAACAGTTTCTGACACTCTGATTGATATACTTAGCATCGGCGGATGCGCTAGCCCTCCGAATGCTGCCGTAAGTCATTTGCCAAGGTTAATAGACTGACACTCATAATCATTAATCTTAAGGCTTATTTCTGAATCCGTCGCGGCAATTATTACGAATGAGGCTTTTTGTGTTTGCGCCGCAATTTGAACTACCCAAATATGAGTCATACGGTTACCGGAGATACATACTGTTGGATATGCTATCTCCTCCTATATGTACATCTGTCGTATTGAGATTGTGTTCTGACCTGAAATTGACCTGATGATACCACCACGACTTGCGCCTCGAGGCGTGCGGATTAACCGGGGGTTGATCCTTTGCTTTATTCTTTCTACTACCCCTGTCTGATATGACGTCGAAGGGTCCTCAATTCGGGTATCTGTGTGTCCTTTATGACAACAGCCGCCCACAACTGGGACACGTTGGCCTGATTCGGCATAAAACAGGCTCAATACACGTGACTTTGGGGTGGTTGTTGTTCGCCAGAACTTGTCCAAAACCGGTTGACTATCGTCCATTTCCCCGATTTCTGTGGCCTCGTCGTCGGGGGAAACGATGAGCAGGAGGGAGTCGCGCGTATCTGTGGGCGCTCGTCAAAACGATGCTCTATTCGAGTTCGAGAACTGTGAGTGGTTGGTATGCTGCATCAGGTTCTGTTCTGACGTGCTGGGTGGCAGTCAAAAAGAAGTTTCTGCTCGCCAACAAGCACATAACCAAGTCAGTTGACTTGTATCAACTTCTTACTTGGTACTCAACTATGGCGTAGACTTAATTCGACTCTGAGTGTCCGTATCGAGGAACTTAACGCCCAGATATCTTCACTCCATGTCGAGAATCTCCGTTTGCGAGCATCGGAGATCGCACTAGCGGCACAGCTCAAACGTGAGCGGGAAAAGTCACGAAAGGTCATGGCAGAGACTGAAGCAGCGGTACGTCGGGTTCAAATAAACTTGTTGAATATATGTTGATTTCTACAATGCACGACAGACTCTGAGTCTAACTAAACACTTGGGTCACCTTCGTCTATCTTTTAATATTCCCTCAGTATCACCTTTACCCCCTTCACCACCACCACCGCCTCGTGCTCGCAAACCCCCGTTGAAGCTCAACACTGATCCTACAAGTTCACCACAGGTGAACCGTATCTCACGACCGCCAAACGTTCCTGGCATATACGAGGACGATGAGCCGTCACCTTCTACCTCTGATCAAGAACATGACAAGCCACCAAGCCCTGTTCTACGCAAAACCAAGCCCAAACCCCGGCTCTCGGCTTCTCGACTTCCATTGCCATCAAGGGTGGCATCGCCGCCGCCGCTACTTCCTCAAACTAACGGATTTTTCCAAGCAGAATTCGATGCAGGGCCTATATTGAAACCGAAAAAGCCGTCACGGCGGCAGAGCGGGCTGTTGGGCGCGAGTAGCGAAGCTCTATCTGTTCCCCGAGCACCCAGTCCTGCTTTCGGTTCGCCAATACGAAGAGCAGCTGGTCTAGCCGAAGAGGAGGAGGAAATGGCAGTTGTGACTGGTCAGCTCGTGGATGTGGAAGAGGATGTGGATGTGGAGTATAAGCCACCACCGAAGAAGGAGAGACGCAAGAGTCGCGGGAAAGAGCGGGAAGCTACAGAAGAACTGGAGGTGGTTGCGGAAAGCAGTAAACCTCGTGAACGGAAAAGAAAAGAGCGTATGGAAGCGGAAACAGATGGTGGGGGCAAGCCTCGCCTGCAAGATGTCACTAATCCTCGTGCTGCCCTTATATCCATAGACAACACAGGTGCGCCGTGCGACAATGCGGTTGTGCGGGATATGCTAATTAGCAACGTCACAGTGCCAATGCTGCCTGCTGCAAGGACGTTCCTCTCAACTTCACCGACACCTTCAGCACCAACATCAAGAGGATCCTCTAGTCCTGCACCTCCAGGCGAGGGTGAAAGCACTGGAGGCGGACGAGAACGAAGAACAAGGAAGAGCGTGAATTACGCCGAACCCAAACTCAACACGTACGTACCCCCTCTTCCTCACCTCTTCCTTCCACCTTACCAACCACTTCATCTCATCAGGAAAATGCGGAAACCCGATCCTCCGCCTGGGACAACCCCCGCGCCTCTACCAAAGAAGCGGGCATCGGCTGCCGCCATTCTTGGCACGTATCGACTACCTGAAGATGCGGGGAACGAGGCGGATAACGACACGGAGGCGCGTTCGTCGCTGGAGCTCCCCCTGCGTATGAACGGCACTGCGATTGACCCAGAGTCCTTCCCCCTCCCCCCTTCGCGCCCTACATCTGCCGCGTCCCTCTTCTCCCCGCCCCCGCCACGCTCGTCGGTGAAGCGTAAGAAGTCGCGGCCCGTAATGGAGGACGAGGAGAGCGACGGGGATCAGGCAGATGCCGAGGTCGGGTTGGGTGGGATGAACACATGGGTTAATGTCGATGCGCGACGGCGGGTTGGGACGAGCGGAAGTGGGAGTGTTGGACGGGAAAGGGGGGCTCTCGATGACTCGAGGCGGCACAGCATGGCTGTTTGATTGATCCTCGGAAGACACCTCGTGATTACTGTGCTGTGAACACTTACGGGCATACCCTCATCTACATTCATACCACGATACCAGGTTTTACCTGGTGGCCTTAATCTTGGGACTGTGCTATCCCATCTGTCGGATGCGAAGCCCATGCTCACTTGATTATTTTCTCTCTTTCTTGTCTCTCAGGACGGTTTTCGGCACTTGGCGAAATGTAGTAATATCTGTGCACCGGGTATTGGTGCGCAGTAAGTTCTCGAAATATGACTATCGGTACACATACTGTAATATATACCATATCATTATGTGATGTGCACGCTACATTGAATTATTGCGTCAGGGTTTCGTGATGTATTTGGGTGTAAAAGATCGTCCAATACTGGATGGTGGGAGATACGTTTTCAGTGCGGGCATCTGCAAATCTTCCGACTTCCAGCATCGTATTGCCGCGTTCCTCAGCTCCAGCTGCAAAACTGCCAGGTCAAGGATAGGTTGGTGCATTGTATCTGACCTCGGAAGCGTTCCTGAGCCCTTTGGATTTTGGATGCATGGGAAGAGAAAGCTGAGAACATTTCTAAATTATGAAAGCTAGCAGCCATCAGTAAATGTACAGGCGCCAAGTTCGAACGGTGTGCGTTGAATACGTAGGAAGCTGATTGCGGAATTTACCTGAGTTTGACTTGGTCAAAGTAAGGATTTCCAGTGGAATTCGATAGATATGTGCATTGATAATCAATGAAAGATCCCACCAGCCATTCGGAGACTCGGGCACGTGATGAGAATACTATTTAAAAGTCCGATAGCGGTCGAATAGCTGACTGTGTACTTTGAGTGATTTTGACTAAAGACTTGGTGAACGATTGCGTCCATTGATTTCCTAGAATCTCAAGTTCTTATTCAGACATATAGATTTTCTTGACTGAGGACATTTTACAGAATGTACAGGCTTCGTCCTCCACACCTTAGTCGGCGGCCCATCGTTGGCCTCGCTGGCGCCCTCGCTGCTGTTGGCACATTTTTCTACTCCCAGCGCGTTATATACGCTGACTCTTCCGAAGAAGACCCAGCCCTAGTCATCTATTCAATACTTGCCCAACCCGGTGATATCGCCACACCAACCGCAATATTCAGGCCATCATCATCTAGCCATGGTACCGCCCCTGTCGAGATACTCACCGACCGCGCGCTCGTCAACGTGCAGCTCGCCGCACTCTCAGGCTTCGGAACTATTGATGGCAAACCCGGCATCAGCCGGTTCGATTCCAACTCTCTCCCAAGGTCAGACTTGCGATTATCGACGCGTCTTTCATTCACGAGTTTCTATCTAGTTCTGCGCCACGGATGGATAATACCCTTGTATCATCGAATCACATGTCAAATGGATCATCATGGACGATATTTACCTTGCAAGAAGGTTTATTTAGCTCTGGCGGCTGGGCCAACATGCAGATCGTCTCTCAGAGCCTGCATGCTGCGCTTCTCGGGGGTCTGATTTCTGTATTTTCCAAGTACGAACCCAGCCCAGAACATAGCGAGGTAGGGGAAATGATGTCCTACACCGAAACTCTGGAAGACGACGGATTCGATGACGCGGTCGTCCGGACGTTTAAAGACACTTTCCTAAACGTCGACCGAACAATCGTACACCGCCCATTCGAATCCGTCACCTCACCTCTTCCAAAGTCATGGATCGTCGCATCTGTCGGGGCTGCGCTCTCCGGCTCCAGCGCACTCGTTGCGTTCTACGACCACGAACCTCGGAAACTGCGCGTCGCGAACACTGGCAATATGCGTGCTGTCCTTGGGAGAAAGACTAAAAAAGATAAATACAGTGTGCACGTCCTCTCCGAGGACCACACATCTGACACGGCCCCCGGCCTGACACGCGCGTTTGGGCTCGGGGCGTACAAGTGGACGCATGACGTGCAAGAGCGGCTGCACCGGGACTTTATGGGCGACGCGCCTCTAGACCCCGCACCATTGCTCACCCTCACCGCCGAGCCGACGGTGACGACTATAGAGGTCGAGCCGGGCGATTTTATGGTGATGGGGACACGCGGGCTATGGAATAGTTTGACCAACGAAGAGGTTGTGGGGCTGGTTGGGCTGTGGGTCAATCGGGATATGAAATCGCTCGGTGTAGATAGGGATCAGTCTGTGGACGTCATCATGCCTTCGGAGCTGCCGGCGCCAGTCACCAAGGACAACACCGTGACATATAAGCGCTGGGGGAAGGAAAAGCGCTTCACCTGTGTCGACAATAACGCCGCCCAGCACTTGTCACGGAACGCACTTGGTGGTGCAGATATAGAATGGACGGCGACGTTGTTGGCCACTCATCCGCCACGATCTCAGCAATTGAGGTATGTTGTTCTCATCGACATTTATACGTACGAAACTCCTTGTGTTGACTGGATTTTCTTTTCAGGGACGATATATGCGTGACTGTCGTCTTTTTCGACGATACTCCATAGTCGCACAACTTGTAGTGCCCTGGGTGAAGGGCGGTCACAGAATATACCCAGAAAATGCCATCGGTTTACCGTCATCCCACAAGAGCCAAAATTGCTTTCTCGAGGTGAAGCCCCAAGTCCACGTTTGTGACATGCGTATGTATTACGCATAAACCCTGTATCAGAACGGACGGGCAGTTGAGAGGTAGTCTGACACCCCCCACTTCAGAATGCACAAAATGGCGGAGTGTTGCGAGCGTCAGGTGGCTGATGTGCTACATCCCTCGAACGTTGCTGTAACGCCGAACTCGAAGCTTGACTGCCTCGACCATGGATTTGAAGCTTGGAGTTGGAAGGTGGGGTGTGATATGCGAATCGGTTGTCGGATACGTGTATGAATCTCTACTCTGTGGCCTGCTTTGCGAGTCCATCGGCAATAGGTTTAAACCTCCTCGGAGCGAACGCCCGGAACCCAGCGGCCTATGAGAGTAGCGAGATCGTCCAGTTGTGTCAGTTGTGCGGGTATCGACCTTGTGCGTTACGCCAGCCGTTCATCTTAATTCATTGTCAGTTTGACGTATGTAACTAGAGTCTTTCCTGGGCAACCAGAAGCGTGCTGATTTGTCCCAGGATCAGCCGTACTTACTGAGACCAAGAGCTTGTGACCGTGACTCGTCACTGACGCGACCGTGACAACGCGTAGTCCAAGACCAAATTGCAGGGCCCCTATTGAGTTCTGGAAAGTATAAGTAGCGTTTCATCGATGGCTGACACTTCTCCAATACCATCATGTCGTCTCAAATCACCCTCCCCAATCCCTACACCCTCGTAGCAACTCGCCAATATGGCCCAGTCTTTGCTGTCCCGTCAACCCTAGTTGAACCATGCAAGCACATCCTCGAATTCCAATATCACACAGTCCTTCCTCGAGGGTCTAATAAACAAAGGACCTTCCCAGTCTTGATATGGATTCCGCGCTCGGGGACTCCGTCATGCATCAAGCCGGGCACCCAAGATTTCGAAAGCATGGTCTGCCTTCGCGCGTACTGCGTGGGCGTCAGGCCATACGGAGAGACAGGTGTGTCCTTGTTCATTCTTGTTACACTAATGTAGATCTAAAATGCTACATATGTAGTGCTCGCCGCTCCACCCCTCACGGAGAGGATCAAATACGTCCAACCGACATTTGATCTCCCCCCGGAATGCATCCTCCCGAGTTATCAAACACTCGAGGATCTCGTTGCTCACGGCTCCAGCGTAGATGCGACCGATTTCGAGGACTCCGTTGATGCATGCTCCAACACCGACATACCCAACACCGACGACCGGGCGTGGCAGACCTGGAACCCCCTTAATCTTGACGAGGCTGACGAGGAACAATTACCCCTATCCCAGTCCTTCGATTGCGTCCTTTCATCGTGTACGACTCGCCACGGACGCGCGGATTTTTCGGCCTCTCTCAGTCAGACCCCCTCGCCATCTCCTCGATCCCATGAATCCAGCAGCACACAGTCCGTCGAGGTGCCAACTGTCGTTGTCGTCGACCTCAGTCAGCCACCGGTTACCCCTAGTTTGACCTCTTCCTTAGACACATCTAGCACCACCCCGACTCCGCGTCCAAGTCTCAGCCCGTTCTCCTCTGCCTCTGCCTCCACGTCTCCATCAACGCCCTCGCCGTCCCCGTGTCAGCCGCCTACTCCATCTGGGTGTCCGCCTCCGTCCCTCCCTCCATACGCATCCCCCGATGTCTCTCCGTCACCGTTCGCCCTCTCTTTCTCGTCAACGCTATTACCGCACCTCTTCCCGCCCTCGCCATCATCGCCCTCCCCGTCATTCACCCAGGCATGCAATACTGCGCGCCGACTGAGGTGGGAGGCATATGATGCAAAGTCAAGAGCATTGCGAGCGGAGGCAAATGCACTCGATGCAGAGAAGCGTGTTGTGTTCTGGGGAGGGCTTGGTTGGGGGGCTGTGGGAGAGGGTGCGGTCGGGAGCAGGGACCTGTACGTGAGGGAGGAGCCACTCGATGGTAAGAATAATGGTACGTTCACTCGTCTGTGATTTATTTGATGTTCACTAAGAACATATTGTTTTACAGATGCGTTGGGACCCTCATCATCATCACCGCCTCCTCCACCACTACCACCACCACCACCACCTCCTCCTCCTCCTCCACCACCACCACCACCACCACCTCCTCCTCCTCCTCCTCCTCCTCCTCCTCCACCACCACCACCACCCCAATTGCCACAACATCGATGGGTTCACGGAGCGCCACAACCCCCGCCTCCGCCGAGCGTTCGGGGGAAAATAGCCTCGAGTCCGGAGCTCAAGCGTGCTCGAGGCGCCCTCCGGTCCATCAAGCTAGAAGCTATGCCTATCTCTGCACCTGAAGCCAGTCAAGACGGCGGAGCACCACCACCACCGCCACCGGCCCCGGCTCCCCAAGAACTGCCTCCGCCGACCAGGCCGAATGGGAAAATGGTGACAACCCCAGAGCTGAAGCGTGCTCTCGGCGCCCTCCGGTCGGTCCACCCTCCACTCGAGCCTTTCTCTGTGTCTGTCACCGAGGTAGCGCAAGAGGATGAGCAACCACCATCACCACCTCCACATCCACCAATTCTTCCTCGAAGCAGTGCGAAGAAAGCTCAGACTCCGCCCCCATCGAGGCCGATTATCTCAGCACTGGAGCTCATGCGTGTTCGTAGCACGCTGCGAGCAGTGGATCCTCCGACTGAGTTTACAGCGCCTCCATCTCCCCCACCCAGACCGGCAACACCGCCTCCACCCCCCGCCTCGAACACAAGGGCCCGCGTGGCATCTAAAACCCCACGTCAGTCGAGTCGACGAACGGGGAAGATCGCCTCCACCCCAGAGCTTCAGCGCACGGTCCAGTCGCTCGCCCAGGAGCTTATCTCGGCCGAAGTTCCACCCGCACCACCTACCCTTGCCCCTGCCCCTGCCCCTGCCCCCAAACGTCCATCCTCCTTGCCAACGTCAACCCCGCAGAAGAGCAAGTTCACGACGACCCCCGAGCTCATTCGTACCAGGGGCTCTTTGACGCCGGTAACGACTTCTTCTGGGACCAATAAGGAGAACAATGGTGGGAATAGGTTCTCTGTCCCCCTGCGGCCGACCAACCGCTTGCGGGATGGTGTGTGGAACCCGAATTCGGGCGCGGAGTCGGTGAGCGTTGGGGCATTGAGGGTGCCGATGGGGGCCAAAGAGGTGAATGGGAAGGGAGGCTTGAGGTTGTTGATGCCCGGGGCGTTGGTCGGTTTGTTGCATGCCAGGAAGAAGGACTGATGACATTGCGATTGTTTTTCTTTTTTTTTTCTCTCTCTTTCC
Source organism: Blastosporella zonata (assembly GCA_018856295.1). Classification (NCBI taxonomy): domain Eukaryota; kingdom Fungi; phylum Basidiomycota; class Agaricomycetes; order Agaricales; family Lyophyllaceae; genus Blastosporella; species Blastosporella zonata. Next base: position 12,582 of record JAFLHD010017939.1, read on the forward strand.
AAGCACGCCTCTGCGATTTCTCTTCCTTTCTTATCTATCTTATTATCTATCAATTTCTTTTCTCTCTCTTTTATTTTTGTTGGAATAGAGACACCTCTTCCATTTATACTTATCTTCATACTGATAATATTCTTTCTGTGTCTATTACCAGTAGAATATTTCACAATTCACTCAATTATTTTATTCCAAGTCTTGAGCAATGAGAAGTTGA
>JAFLHD010017943.1:0-12508 GCA_018856295.1 Blastosporella zonata
TTGGGCTTTGCAAGGCTTATCATGTCAGCATCGCCGAGTGCCATCAGATTCCAGAAAGGCCCTCAGTTCAGGGACGGAGGTAGGAATCCCAAGTGAACCCTTCCCAAGCAAAGGTGCTCACTGAATTCTTCGGATTCATAGCCTTAACCGGAGAAATGAGGAGGGAAATTGAGATGAATTCCTATTCCCGATTCAGTGTGCTTCAGAGGCAAAACTTCAAAAAAGCCACTTTGACTTTTGACTTTGTTGTGCCTCGGGTACAAACATAGCCGGTCACCCCGGTCTTCCCCAAAAAATGCATGTTATCAACGAACATATGTTCATATATTCTGCATTGCCCCTCTTCAGCATTGATTCTCCCCTGGAGTCAGTCATACAGACGCCGGTGTGGCCGTTTAGCTTACAGGCACCTCCTTTCAAGACCAGCAACGGTTTCGAACACAATGGCCCAACGGCGGTTGAACCATATTTTGAAGGAACTTACTTCTCTTCCAACGCCGATAGGAACCTTACGGCTGGGAGATATCACATATGATGTTCCACAAGCTCTGACGTCGTCGAGACTTCCGCGTTCGAACGACTTACTTGATATCAATGACGCGGTCAATAGAGATAATTTGCACTTCTTGCTGCAAAAGTATCTGCTAGGACAGGATGTCTTTCTAGTTTCTCAACCTGGTCCCTATGCCCGACGCCTTGCATTGACTTTTGCTAGGTGAGCACAAACCTGAGGCTGGGATGTTTATTGATGAAGTGCAGCGTGATCAACGCTGAATACGAGTACATCGCGCTGCATCGAGATGTGGGGGAGACAGAGCTTAAGCAGGTACGTTTGCAATTATGCTTGAGCTTGGTTCATTGCTGATATATTGTTAAGGGGAGAGAGATTAAACAAGGCGGAAATTTGGTTTATGTGGATAGCCCTGCTGTGAGTGCAGTGAAGCATGGTCGTCTTTTGATTTTGGAGGGGATAGAGAAGGCGGAACGTGGAATAATGCCGGTGTGTTGAAACTCTATTATTATAACTATCCGTAGCCTAACGTGTTGCAGGTTCTCAACAACCTGTTAGAGAATCGAGAAATGAACCTTGACGACGGAACACATATAATTCATCCTCAACGATTTGTCCAGCTTGAAGCTTCCAATTCCATCTCAGTTGGAGGTGGACATAACTTTATACCAGCGCACAAGAACTTCCGTGTCATTGCCATTGCCGCACCTGTGCCACCATACCCAGGGCATCCCCTCGACCCACCCTTTCGCAGTCGCTTCCAGTCGCGTTTCATCGACCCCGTTGGATCACTGACGGCTCTTCGCGCTTCTTCCACCAAGTCCGCACCCTCGGTCCCCTTATATATCAACCTCCGCAACCTGATCCTTTCAACCCAGTATGCCAGTGAATCACGGAATGCTCTCGAATCCGTATCACGCTCCTCCCTGCCCCCCTTTCCACAAACCGCACTTGCGAAACTCGCCAGCTTAATCGCAGCGTTCCCGCCATCAGCTGACCTTACTCCTGGCCAGCTTGCGCGGCTGATGCTGGTAATCCACCCCGCACTCGTACATGCGTCATTTCAGGCATGGGCTATGCTTGGTCGGCAAACCGCAGAGGCAGGGCTCGGAGAGCTTGGGACCCCATCGATGTTGTCCCCTGATGAGGATATTGGACTTTTAGGCTACCGAGTTTCTGCCATCAAGCGCTTGGACGGGGTATCTGCAGAAGTGACGTTTGCTCACACGAGCTCTCCCTCTGTCACTCTCAAAGTTCCGGCTGGTACAAAGACTCTTCGACCCTTTCCGTTCGAAGGTGACCTTGAATTCTACCCTACTGGTAGATTCTTGGGACTTCTTACGTGTTTCTTACAAGCACACGCTCTGGGGTGGGACATCTCGCTTATCCCTCCTACAATGCCGTCCACGGCCTCGACGTCAACGACAACGCTTGTAAAGGTCTTTGGTCAGGTATTGGGCTACGATCAGGAGGTGGTTCATATATACAAGGAACTGGCTGGGAGGGAGCTTGTCATGCGCAGGAAAATCCAGGACGGTGGAGCAACGACTTGGGTACCGAGGTCGGTGATAATATTAATGTGTGCTGCTCTTGACTGGGGGTTCTCTAACTGCTTGTTCCAGCCCGCTGATTGAAGGAGCTTGGGCTGGTCAACTGCTTCATCTATCTGGTTTGGACGTCATCGGATCGACGGCCGGCTCTCTGGCACGATTGATACAGGATCGAGAGATCGAACTCTGGGAGAACAAACGCATAGTATCACAAGCGTCCTCTGAAGAAGTACGCATCTTATCATTGCTTTCATCCCTTGCTGAATGCTGGCTTTGTACTAGGTTGCGACGGGTGAGCTTTCTGTCGCACACCCCTCATTCCGGATAATCAGCACGGCCAGCAAGTCGCTACCGCTGAAGGATTGGTTGTCTGATGAGCATGCGAACATGTTCTTTCCCATTCCCAGCCAGCCCATGGATCGTGCGGAAGAGACGGATATCTTGAGTGCCACAGGCTGTCCTCCTCCTCTTATAGAGATTCTTCTGTCGTTTGCGGAGAAATACAGGCAGAGCATGTCCGACGACAACGTGGTGAAGAACAGAAAACTCGGCACGCGGTCTTTGGTGCGGATCGCCAAACAACTGGCTATGTTCCCCTGGGGTGACGACCTCAGTGCTATCATTAATCGGTCATTATTAACTGAGTTTTTGCCTGCCATGGAGAAGATTAACATCGAAACGCTTTTGGAAGAGTCGAAGATCGATCGCAAAACCCCATTGGTAAACATTTTCAAGGGGTGCATGGAAAGAGATGCTGACAACATGGCTTTAGTTCAATGCAGATCCGGTCATCGAGGGAAAGGTTTTGACATTCCATGGTTCCAAATCCAATGGAGAGGACGGTATTCGCGTGTCGATCCCGCTGTTCGATGCTGTACAGGATCAGGACGGTGTTGCGTCCCACGTGCCTCATATGGATCACTTCTATGACAACAGCTTGCAGAGTGGACTGATGCGTGATTTGGCCATCGACTTGGAGCTCCTTGGTGAGCATGTTGTACTTTTAGGAAACCAGGTGCGGGATAGTATTCTGGGTCCTAGAGCGATTCTGACTCGTGGACGCTTGATAGGGAGTTGGAAAAAACAAGATCGTTGATCGGTAGGTTTAACACACCCTTCTCACTGGCCATAAATGTGCTTATTCAAAGTCGCAGACTGTGCCAGGTTGGTTCGGGATGGATTTTTGCGATGCTGGTCCTGACATAATTCTAGCTTTTGAGACGACCCCGAGAATACATCCAGCTACATCGCGACACAACAGTCAATCAACTGATGTTTACAACGTCTTTAGAAGGGGGTGTGGTCCAGTACACTGATTCACCCCTTCTCCGAGCCATCACTTACGGCCGGGTAATCATCATCGACGAGGCTGATAAGGCGCCGGAGCATGTCGTCGCGATCTTCCGCAGTCTCGCGGGCCAGTGCGAAATGTCACTTTCTGACGGACGGCGAGTGCGACCTGTTCGTGAGCGGGATAGTGACATCGCCGTCCATCCTAATTTCCGTCTTATCTTGCTTGCCAATCGTCCCGGATATCGTAAGCGTCCCTCCTTTTCACACCTTTAACCAAACTAACGCTTGAATAGCGTTCCTTGGAAACCACTTCCTCCAAGTTTTGGGCGAGAACTTTAGTGCACATTCCGTGACGAACCCCGATCAGGCATCAGAACGTAAACTTCTGCAGCAACTAGCTCCCGAGCTTAGTGAAGACATGATTTTACGCCTCGTGGCGGCGTTCCACGATCTACGTCATGGATATGATACTGGTGTCCTGAACTATCCTTATTCCTTGAGAGGTAGTATTCCTTCCTTCCATGGATCTTGGCCTCAAATGCTAAACAAACATATAGAACTCATCAACTTGATCCGACACATGCGAGCGTATCCGCAGGATTCACTCGGAGATGCCCTTCGCAATATCTTTGATTTTGACATCTACAAGCCAGAGACCATTGATAAACTCGCCGAGATCCTCGAGCACCACGGGTCAGTGCCTTGATTAAGTTGTTTTGCTATGGAGGCTCTTATAATACCACGTTTTATTAGATTGCAGGTCCCTCATCTTGGCCTCGATGCTGCACGCGAAGCAGCGAAGAAAGTTCAAGACATGGAATTTGAGCCCTCCAAGACTGATCTAAGCGAGCCCAAGGAGGGTAAGCACGATGACAAGGAACATTCTGGCGGAAATACATATGCAGGAGGGGTAGGTATTCACTCAGGGCTTTCAGGAAACATTACCGATAACCTAGTCTTAATAGACAGGAGGACGTGATACTGCCGGAATGGGTGGTCGTGGCGGATATAAGCGTATCTGGAAGGGAGGAGATATTAAACAGGTGCAGATTTTTTCATACAATAATTTATATCATTGGCTGAACAACCTCGAAGGTGCCCGATGCGTTGAAAGATGACGTACCCGATCATATCAAGGAGAAAGCAAGAGAGATGGCCAGAGAGGAATTACAGCGCCGGCTCGAAGAGCTCGATATGTCTGTCTCTGAGGCCAAGGGATATGGCGAAATTTTAGCAACTACACAGGCACACATGCTATCGCTGCACGATCTACTCGAACGTGCGTTTTTTCGGTTAGATTGACGCCCCTGGTTTGACTCTGTCATTGGGATGTTTAGATCTCGCAGCCAAAGAGGAGGAGCGTGTGTGGATGAAACGCCAGACAGACGGGGAGCTCGACGATAGCCGACTAACAGAAGGTCTCACAGGAGAAGCAACAGTGTACAAGAGACGCGGTATGGAAAAACCAGAGCTTGGCCGACCCCAGATCAAGTACTTTCACAAACCACGCCTACCAATGTTCCTGCTGATTTCCTTTACAGGCCGAAGAGGATCAGATTCATTTTTGACCTCAGCGCGTCGATGTAATTTCTTCACCATTGATCGCTCCGGAGCTTTGTACTAAACGTGTAACAGGTATCGTTTCCAGTACGATGGTCGTTTGCAAAGGAGCATGGAAACAGGTGCGTATATATTTGATGTCTTCCGTTCAACGATGGCTCATTTGAAACTTTAGCGGCCATGTTGATGGAGACTTTCGAAAGACTCTCAAGGAAGGAGAAATATGTCTGGGATGTAAGTTTTTGTCGCGCTTCCCATGAAAGCTCTATGCATAACCTAGGCTCATTTATCTAGATGTATGGGCATGTAAGTTGTTCAGTCAATGTCCACAGGGCACACCTGACCTTATCATTAGTCTGGGGATGGCCCAGATATCCCTTTAGTACTTCCCGATAAACCCCCCAGTGAGGTCCGTGACAGGTGGAAGGTCGTCGAAAAGATGGCCATGATTCCTCAATATGCCTTTGCTGGAGATTATACGGGTATGCTTGTACCTATGATGTGCTTCCAGGCGACTAATTGCATGGAATAATAGTCGAAGCAATCGAGAAGGGCGTTCTTGAAGTGGGCAAATTTGACGCAGGTGGGTTTTGTCCTTATTGTATTCTTTTCATCCTGGATGAAGCTGCCTCCCAGATGATTGGTTTGTCATCGCAATCACGGTAAGACCGTTGCTGTCGCACATACAACTCAAATTCACGAGCGCCACTAGGACGCAAACTTTGGTCGATATCAGATCACTTCGGCGGAGCTAACACGCGCAATGAACCGGAACCCTAAAGTCCACACAGCACTCATCTGCATAGGAGAGGGCGCAGAGGCAGCCTGGTTCGTTTCGTCCTGTCTATGCCTCTATTGCACTGCGCTTACGCGATGCACCCAGGATAACCAAGAGCCTTCCAGGTCGTGGGTTCCGTGTCGGAAACACCGCCGATATTCCGAATGTGCTTCGCAGCATACTGTCCAGCATGGTCGACCGTTGAGCCTTCTTCACGGTCATGGTATATGGTGTCATAATTAGATTTACGAGCGATTCCCTAGGGATATTGCAATGAGACAAGCACACGTTGGCGTTCATACTACATGATACATACACACAGCAAGCCTGTAACTTTAACCTTGCAGCCTGAACGCGAAACTTGCATCTCCATTCCCCAACACATCCGAATCTCTCAAAACGCGCAGCTGACCTCTTGGGTTGGGATCTGAATGTGCGCAAGGTGGCAACTTCCGTGTGCATGGGCCGTCTTGATAGGCCGGGGTGTAGACCGTATAGGTGCCTTCCCTATACTCTTGATCCTCGCTACGTACGTTTTCAAACTCACTGCACGCGTGAGCTGGGCCTCCTCTATCTCCGGATTTTCCAGCCAGGAAATCCGCAGCGTCCCCATGCTCCCGCTCTTTCGAGAGTGCTGGTACCCTGAGTGTGACTCTCCGTTGCTTTCCTCTGGCAGGCCTGCGCCAGGAATAGAATGGAAGTCGATCCAGTCTGCAGGGTGTGACGTTGCGGTGCTTCCTCTCATGAAGGCACGGGACTTCCCAGAGCTCAATGCGGACTCGGAGTCTATGTATGTTTCGTGTGTAAGGGCAGACGTGGCGGGGGCAGGCGTATAGCTTGACAGGGCCGGTGCCGTCATGGCGCTGTCAGCTGATACATCCGGTACATTTGATAGAGTACTGGAATTGAAAGGTCGTGAAGTAGCCTTGCGAGAAGTCTCCCCTGCCGTGTCGGAATCACTACTGGGTCCTGGGGAATTGGGTGATCGAACTTGAGATTCATGCGAAAGAATGGAAGCATTGTCATCCCAGAGGTCGGTAGACTTCCCAATGGTATGAGAGGGCGTGAAGGCCGGGTAAGTGCAGTTTGGCAAGGGGGGGAATTGAGATGTCAGTTCACGGACGGCAGACAGAGAACTGTATGACTCCATTGTACTCCACGTACTATGACTTGATTGTGCGAGCTTCCCCTTCGCAGACGGACTGTATGCCTCGGATGGACTGTGCAAATCTGAGGCGCGTTTCATAGATGTCGGGATCCCCGAAATGTTCAAAAGGGACGAACTACGAGAAGAGTGTGGATGGAAGGTAATCGGGGGAGACTCGCGAGAGGGTGCTGAATTGGAATCTTTAGCCCACTCTGCAATCGTAGCTAGTTGGTGATCAAACAAAGGGGCTGGGATCGCAAGAGCGGAAAACCTCATGTGCAATTTAGGAGCACCATTGTCGAAATGGATAGTGACACGCTCCTGCGGACCAAGTCTTTCGGACGTGGTGTATTCTCCTAAGCGTGAAGTCTTTTCGATGCCCTCGATGCCCGCAAGCCCATTCTCTGAGCGGGAAAGGTGTGATCCAACAATGCCCTGATGGATACGTGGTGTGGAACTTAAGGCACTGGCAGCGGGTGTGAGTTGGCGAAAAGTACTGTATCTAGGGTTTGATATGAATTGCTGCACAGAGCGACGAAACCCCTTGCGTTTGGCGCCGGAAAGCTCCTCTTTGAGGTGCGTGAAGTCTTCCGCTGAGTCCAAACTGATACATTATCGTGGCAGTTCGAAGAAAAGCATATTGGGGCACGCACCCCTTAATAAGACCAACGATTAGGCACGCCCGTGCCAGCAACCGCATGACCCGCCGTGTCATCGCACTCCCAAAACCATTCGCAGAGAAGCCTATAACTGTCTCGATGACCCCCAACAGCAACCCACCGGTAATCCAGCCCATGCCTCTAACCAAATGAGCTTCATCGCTGGAGACTACTTCGATTCGGCGCTGATTTAAAATGGCTTGGATGAGGCGACAGAAGGCGAGAGCAAAATTGATGGCTTGGTATGCAGTGAGAAATGCAAGCGTTAGACTAGTGAGGAACGTCCAAATGGTCTGGTCCCGGGCATTTGCGAAACGAAGTGCAATCACAGGACGATGCTTGATCATGGTACCTAGTTTCCTCGGAATTGATAATAAGCAAAATCTTGTATGACAAAGTTGGACTCACGGGTTGAAATGCCTATGAAAGATGCCAACTCGTTGAGGATAACGATGGCGGGTATGAAGATCACGAATAGTTTCCAGACGGTCTGGAGACGACGAGGAAGGCTGCCAATGAGTTCCGACCGTGTAAAAAGGAAGATAAAGATAATGTAACAAAAAATGGGAATAAACGAAGTTGCACCTATATGGCGGCAAGTTGAGCTAATTATCAAGATCGCCAAGGATGGTACGTACCCAATAACGTATCAAGCGCTTTGAAAACGTCTGCGCGTTCCTGCGCGGCGGGTAGAATATGAGATATCATCTCAATGATTGCTAGTACGAAATAGATCCATCCCTCTGCCGAAATCCAAAGATGACGTCTAGTAGGCAAATTCTAAGTACATGAATGGTCTCGGAGAATCACAGAACTCACCGTTGGCCCATGCGCCATCTTGCAACAAGTAAGTACGTAGCCAACAACACCTCGAGTGCCGTGGGTATAATGAGAAGAGTGACCTCAAGCTTGGTGAAGGGTGCACAGCGAAGTATCGAAGGGGTAGAATAGCAGAGAGGCTCCATGTGCGATCTTTGTGATTTCATTGTGTCAATGGCCAAATGCACATCTCACACTGCCTGCAGAAGGATAGAAATGGAATGCAGAGCTAGCTGCGTCAAGACCAGCCAGAGCCGAAAGAAGAGGGAGTTGAATGTCTATGTTACAATGTTAGTAATAAGAGGTCTAAATCCGTTGCCATCCGTTACCACATACACATCTGCTTCCTGGATCAGCTTTTGGTTGCTGTGTTCGTTCATTGGCAGAATTCAGATACAGGTTCACAGGCCAACTAGCAAAGTTACTGATGGTTCGATTTGTTTGCTGCTGTAGAGCGAGTGATACATCTAGTCGGTTGCAGGTTAACCTCGTGCACCTCTTGGGCCTTAAACACGTTTAAGACCCAAGAGGTGCATCAACGCCGAGAGCTTAAACGCCGAGTCACATGAGGGTACCAAGGGTAAAGCACGATTGCTAGGACGACCCGCAAGATGCAAATACACTATTTAAGGTTGACATTATGCTATGTACAGCCTACGTGGGCCTCGAGGCCTGAGGTCGGAGGAGCCATGCCTACCTGGCCACGACTTTTTATTATTATTGGTAATACAGATTACATGACATTGGGGCGCTTGAAACCAGCATGGAAGGCAAGTAATCTAGGCATACCACAGGCGTCAGATACTAACTTGTGTGTGGGCAGGTGGTCTCTGAATTTTTGGCGATTAAATTAGAATCAGTTTTCGATGTTCCTAGAAGACAACAGTCGTCAATGGATGGCGCGTCCGCCGTAACTTTGAAAAGTCACGTACAGGTATGTGTGTTGTTTCATGATCAACATGCACAAAGGCTCGGTCGACATTTGGAAGAACCTCTATCTTATCCTGCAATTGTTGACTAAGATCATGAGCTTTCCACAGGGGAGTGCTCGCATCCATGACCACGTCGATTTCAACGAAATAGTCCTGCAAATCGCCATTAAGCAGCGACGCTTTTCATAAAAAGAGGAGATAAACTCACAGGTCCGCTCTATAGGAAGAGGAATAGCAATCAGTAGGCATTGCACGATTCCGCGTTGAAGGCTGAACTCACATGGTATGCTCGTACAGTATCAACCTTCACGATGTCATCACTGAAGGTCGCAGCCTTGTAGATGAGTAATTGCAAGAAATCATGCGGGGCCGATTTTCCAGCGAGAAGTTCGAACTCTCCATATATTGTGCGGCCCCATGCAACAATGACACCCACTGCGATCTAGAGGGGAACATGATGAGTGACAGTAATACAGCGATGCGAACTCTGGCGCACAAGAATAGCACCCATGGGGTCCAAGTCTGTGCGTGGAAATCCTGATCAGCGTCGGGGTTGAAACCAAGATGGATGATATCGCTTACACCACCGCCATTTACTTCCACCGGCGGACATGAGAAGACCTGCAGAACAGTGAGATAATTACGACCAGCGAGTTAAGAGGACTTTTACCGAAGCCATTGATCCACAAGTCATTGCGGTGGTCCTCCCAGAGAACACGAACTTGGCTTGACTTTGACCGAAGAGAGAAGCTGTAGAGGAAGAGGATGAGTTTGACACCTAGTGGAAGTAAATTTAGTGGCACGTTAGCAGCAATTGTAAAAAATATTGCACCTAAAGCTACCGCAACAGCGATGATGGAGGGGAGGTGAAACTTCTGGAGGTCATCGTTCTCTTTAGTGATAATGCTTCGGACGGATTCAACGATAACAACGAGGTTCACAGAACCCATGCTGGAAAGATATGATTAGATGACGTAGGTTGAAACTTAATGACAACGTTCTCACAGAAAGCCTGTACGGGTCCGTTTAGAAATATATCAGATGGCTGGCTCTTCGGGATGGACAGACCATATATAATGTTGCCGATAGTCTCAAGACGAGCACCACCGACGGGCCAACGATTCACATCTAGCCTTTCCGCCTTTCTATGGAGCCAGAAAAGGAGAACGTTGCTTCCAATGTCGAACACTGAGTCAATCCCCGTTGCCAATAGGGACAAGGAACCAGATGTAACTGCAGCATACACTGACGCGCGATCTTAGTGGTATTTCGCGGAAAAAGAAGTGACACATACTCTGGATCACACAGAGAGCAAAATTAGAGATAAGACTGGCATATATAGCTATCTTGATCTGGAGGCAACCTTCGTGAGTCGTCACGATCTCACGTCGACCCAGTAGTACATACCGGAATACGTGCAACGTCTTCCTCAGCACGAGCGTCGGCCGTATGGTCTTCCATTGGTTTTAGCAGGGAGTTGATAAGCTGCACGGATATTTTGGCCCAGATCGAGTAAAAAAAAGTGGAGAGGGCACACGTCATTTTGTCGCCGGTGAAAGTGGGCTACGCGCTTCCCCTTCTTTGACCATTGACGCAGTGAGGATATTTCTTGCTCTGTAAGGAGCCCATCTCGAAGCTGAAAGGGGTCGGGAGGCTGGACAATTGTCGATTCTGATGTCCTCTCGATATCTACATAATCCAAAGTGAGCGGTACCTGAGTTACCACTGTGTCGGGAGTCTGTTATAATTAGTTCAATATCGTGGAACTTCCCGGAGGAATTTCTTACTGTTATTTGGGAAGAACCTATGGAAGAACTAGATGCCTCCTGGTCGTTGACCATGGCTTCAGGAATCAAAGGAGAGGGAAAAAATGAAGAATTTAAGAACAGAACTCGAGCCGAGACAAATGAAATCAAACCGGATCAACCCGTTCTTGGTCCCGGCAGTCAAATCTTTGAGGCTCTCTCTCGAGTTGCTTAGGCGCCCGAATGTAACCCGACAAACAACACACCGTTGAAGGCATGTTATACTGTAGAAGGAAAGCTCAACGAAGACCGCTACTGGGCCACAGTCGTGACTAATTCTACGCAAAATCCGCCACAAGCTCTAGGGTTTATAACCGTTCGTACTTCGAGCGCCGCCCCAGCGTTCTCGAGAATCAGGGTTGACCTCCATCCCTGTCCATTCATCCTATCTGCATGTCATATCGATGTTACCTCTAATTCGGATCCGTCTGAGTCCAGCTACCATATAAAGTCCTTCCACTTTCTGACCAAACCGTCATCGAACTCGTTCGACTCCTGTGCTTACCTTCGTCCTTACACCCACATTCCTTGACCCTCCCTCAATGCCTTCCTTCCGCACCATCTTTGCCGTTGCCGCTACCGCCTTTGCGGCCCTGTCGTCCGCTGCCCCCATCGCGGATGGAACCAACCAGGTTGCTCAGCTCGTTGGCGTCTCTAACGTCGCCAATGACGTCGCTCACAATGTGAATGTGAACGGTGTCGACGTCACTGTTGTCGACCTCGGCAAACGCATGCCTCAGGACATCACAGATATTGTCAACGGAATCTTCGGCGGTGAACACAAGCGTGAAGAGCAGGTCCAGTCGCTCCCTGCCATCCTCGTCAGCGTTCAAGCCAAGCTCCAGACCGTCTCTGGCGAGCTCAGTATGATATGAATTGCCTGTAAAAATACTGTTTTGCTGATGTTTCCTTATAGCTGCCCTCGTTAACGGCAAGGTCAACGTCGACGTTGAGATCCTCAAGCCTGTCATCGCGGAAGTCCATGACATCGTCGCTGGTGCTGTGGTGTCCGTCAAGCTCCTCGTTGGAAGCCCCGTCGATTTCATCCTCACCCTCGACGGCAAGGTCCTTGCCGCCGTTGACGTATGCCACATCTTGGTTTCCGTCCTTGTTGTAAGTTCATCGTAACTTTGGTATTGCACAACAAGAAACTTACATTTCTTCTCAGCTCGTCCACAGCATCCTCGCCCTCGTTCTGGAAGTCGTTGCCAGCGTTTCTATCAAAGTTGTGACTCCTCTCATTGCCGCCATTGGGTGAGTCTGGTCTCTAGTCCCGCTGCCAAGTTCATCTCACTCACACTCTTATCTTTCAGCTCTGTCCTCGTTGAGCTCCTTGTGTGCATTTTCGTTGACCTCAATGCTGGCATCTTTGTCGCCATTGGCCCCCTCTTGACCCCTACCCTCTACAACGCGTTGGTCGCCATCAACCTCGACATCGTCGTCGCCGTCCTCAA
>JAFLHD010017944.1:0-12481 GCA_018856295.1 Blastosporella zonata
TGTAGAACGTAGCCTTAGTCTCAGCACGAAATGCGAAAGAACTCGGTTTATTAACCTGTAGAACGTAGCTAACAGTTTAATAAGTAACGACATAATTAGGAGGTAAGTAAAGCAAGCTCACCCTTAGTCTCAGCACGAAATGCGAAAGAACTAAGGGATCGCATTCGGGGGACTCTGTTTTTATAGGAATAAAAATTTCCAATTAAGTAAGTACCGTATTCCGCTATCCGAGCGGAATACGGGAGCGGGAGGCTGTTAAAATAAATTGATGATGATCGAGGGTAGGTAAAAACATATCTGTGTTCGGATTCAAGATAGTCCCGCTCAACAAGAACGCGCAAATTGACATCAAATCAGGAAACTTGTGCCTCTCGCGCGAAGGCTCTATCACGCGTAAGACCCTATACTTCAATAAGATCTTCGGAGATAGCGAAACGAGCCGCAGCATTTGAGTTTTGTCCAAGAGTCATCTGGCGGGTAATAAAACTTCCTCGGCGAGAGCGTTGCGACCAAACAAGTCGTTCCTGTTGGGATCTGGTAGGATCGACTTACCTGGACCGTTCTTCCCGCCCATAGACAAGAGAGGATACCGGTATTGTTTATTTACGCCCCCTTGTCCCATACCACTCTTATTCTCCTATTGTCTGACACTCTTGTTAAACCTATATATTTAGATCATGCGCCATCGTTATTGTCTTCCCGCCTTGTTACACCTTACCGAGTAACAAGGCGCGCCTTGCGGCGCACACTTTACCCCTTTCCGAAAACCCCATATATATTACCTATCTCTCGCCCGTTACCCTCAGTTTCTGACTACACTTGTGTCTGAATACTGAGGGTAAGTTCAAGTTTATCTCACTACGATTATATCTCACTAATGTGCCTATCAGCTATCTTATTAGGTACATTAATCAATTTAGTTTCTGACTACACTTGTGTCTGAATACTGAGGCTATCTTATTAGGTCGTCTCAAGAGCACCATAAACTAACAGTTCCACGTCGTTGAAGCCCGAAGCTGAAGCTCCGAGCTTCAACCCCCTTTACGCATTGTCATCAAATTCGAAGTCAGTACCTGTCAGTGGCTTGTCAGTATATAAAAATAATAAACTCAAGTCCAATTGACGAACGAATATGAGAGTCCCGACGTTTACGCAGGAATTGTAATGTCTGTGCCAGACCTCAAGAATTCCCTGCGAATGGAAAATACCGAGAGGCGCGGAGATACTTCACAATGAGCGAGAAATAGGAAGGTGAAAACTTCCAAAGGATCAAACTGGACTGGATGTGCAAGAACACTGACCGATCCGGAGAGCCTAAGTCGTTACGCCCAGTCAAAGTGGGGGACGCATGGAGAAATATCACCCCGAGGGTAAAGGGCTTTCGTGGGTAGAGATCCAAGGCGACCTGACGGGGTGAGCTGAGCGTTCAAGGCGGTGCTGAGGTCCGAATTCTAATTCAGCAGCCCAGTGGACTGTCCAGGTTACTATCGTGAGTCAAATCCCCTTGCTGAAACTGCCGAATTCCTGCCTTCGACCGGTGTATCTCAATCTGTCTCCTTTCCTCTTGGTTTCCTCGACTCGTTCTACAAAGAGATTCGAGATGGCATATAAAATGACTATCCAGGACACATATCTCGATCTAGTGGCGGTTGGCAACTTCCATTGGTCGTTCTGGCAGGGCATCCCGTCATCATCGCATTCGACCATGTTCTTAATTCCGAGTCGGTAAGTATTATCCACAGTTCATAAATAAAAGGGTTCGCTCCTTCTGAATAGCCGTAGTAGGCATATTGTGGAGTCGGTGTAATATTATACATAACATCAGATCCGCTCAGACTTTACCATAGCTTGTATGGATAACGTCAAGACTGAACCGGAGACCAGGATTCAAGTAGAAACGGGACGTGTCGATAGTGATGGATCTGACCCATGCCTGAGAAACGAATGGTTACAATTGGTAGCTCAGGTCAGAGCGCCACCCCTCGTTTTGAACAGGCCCGTGCGTGTAAACCCCCAAGCTCGCAGCCCCGAGTGCCAACCGCAACTGGCTGCATTTTCATTCAGAGAACTGCCTTCTGGATGACATGCGCATATTTTATCATTGGAAATTCCATGTACAAACCCGATACTTAGATGGAGATCAACCAGACGCTGTCCTTTTCCCGTGTATATTTACAGTTTCATATATTCCCATGCGACAGATGGTTTTACCAGTATATGTAGTAAACCTACAGTTTTGAAGCACAAGGCAAGTACCATCATGAGGATGTTGAGGACAGTATGAAACAGTGTTGCAGACGAAGCTTAGACGGGTTAGGGCCTTTCAATGGCATATATAGAAAAATAATTCACAAAAACTCGATGGCTTGGGGGAAGCTTATCACTTTTTTTTTCAGGGTCCTAGGCATGTATTATGCAAATAGTCACCATGATACATATTTTAAATTTATTGAAGACGAAATAACACGTTATTTGTTTAGAGGTTTATCTCATCAGATGGATCTTTCGCTAGTTGTTGTGCTCGGTTATTCTAGGTCATTCTCCCTGGGCTTTTGATTAGAGTACCAATTAAACGCCCAGCCGAAGGAATTCGAAGGGTGTGTTCTTATCACCAACGTCTCCACCTCACTACCAAGTCGATCTCGTTTTCAGGTACATTTTCTACTCTCAAGCTGAGCTTTCCGCAGGATGGTGCCCGCCAGTTTCACGCATATCGTGATGGAAAGATTGACTTTGTCTTTCAACTTGGAGAATCGTTCCATACTTACTACAAACTCTTCGGGACATCAAGACAAGCAGCCGCACTCTGCTTGTTGTCCATCATGGCATGCCACGATTACCTCGTCCCATTCTCCGACCTTGCGTTCAAATACTCTATTCCTGTGATTATATACGATTAAGTGGGAAATGGTCATTCCACCCATCTCAGAGAAAAAGAACCGACCTTCTGGACCATCGATCTCTTCATCGACGAGCTTGTGAATCTTCTCAACCACCTTTGCAGAATGCCTTCAACCTCGCCGGGCACTCCTGGGGCGGGATTCTGGCAAGCGAATTCGAGGTCCGGAGACAACCCGTGGGTTTGAAGCGCTTGATTCTGTCAGATTCGTTAGCTGCAAATAGCCTTTGAAATCAGTCGACCATGCAGCTTTTGCAGGCTTTTCCTGCGTGTGTCCAAAAGGGAGTGGGAGCTGGGATGAGGGATCCAGCTAAATTATTTCTTGCACTCAAGGAATTTCATGCCGTCCACGGCTGCACGATCAAGCCTTTCCCTCCTGAGTACCTCTAACGTTGAATCAAGTCTTTGGTCCCGACGGAGATCCTACAGTTGCTGCTGCACCGTACGTATATTGTTTGACGATTTTGCATATATTTAGCTTTAACGGGATCCTGAAGGATTGGTCCATTATAGACCGCCTTCTGTCTCCCTACTTTTGTCATGAACAGTGGTCGAAAGAACATATCTCAAGATTTTGTAGTAAAGCCGTTTTTCGACGGAATTCAGAATGTGAAGTGGGTCACACTGGAAGGTTCTAGCCACTAACCCTTGTTCGAAGAAAGGGAACGATTCGTGACCCTTGTCGAAGAGTTTTCTGCAGTAATTCACGATTTGCTAGAGCTGCCAGTTCTAGTCGCTCATTTCGTTCTTTACATGTGTTCTCAGTTCCAGTATTATCTTGTCGTTTCCAATATTAGAGATTTAATATTAAAACTGGTTCTAAGTATAGTTGTTCAAATTTCATCATTTTAAGTTGATGATCTTTACTGCGCGCACAGCATCTTGAAGCGCCACCACTAAGGGGTGACCAAATCGGGACAACGGGGGCTTTTGCCGCCATCAGACACGTCAATCCGCAATTTCTCCCAAGTTTCCACAACCATTCCCCTTTCTATTGCCCTAATCTCTTAATATCCGGACTCGACATATTCTAGCGTGAAAGCGCACGAATCTCCATGTCTGGCCATGTTAGAGCACGAAGACCGGCTTCTCCACCTCCAGGCGCTGTACGCGCAGCGCCTGTAGCTTCTCAGCGATTCCCGCACCCACGGGACGACCATTTAGATGCAGATGCTCGGAAAGCGGCGGCTTCAAAGGGATCTGCGCCAGGGAGAAGCAAAGAGTACCCACCCGGCGGGCTGAGTCTGACGGGAGGAGAAGTGAAGCTACTGTTCTTCCTCGTCCTCGTGGCAGCGGGTGTGCGATTATTTCGACTGTCGAAGCCGAACAGTGTTGTGTGAGTCTAATAACTGACTATTCAATCCATAATCTAACAAAAGCAGCTTTGACGAGGTTCACTTTGGCAAATTCGCCTCAAAATATATCAAGACACAATATTTCGTTGATGTACACCCTCCATTGGCGAAACTATTGATAACGCTGGCAGCATTCATATTTGGATACGATGGGCAGTTTGACTTCAAGGACATTGGGAAGTAAGTGCAGAGTTTGTATATCGAAACCTCTCAGTCTGACTTGTGTAGAATCTACGAACATGTACCATACGTCGCGATGCGCATGGTTCCCGCGACGCTGGGCGTTGCAACTGTGCCCCTTGCATACCTCACCCTGCGTGCCCTGGATTGCCGCGCTACAACCGCTCTTTTGGCTTCCCTCTTCATCACATTTGAAAACGGTCTTGTCACTCAATCAAGACATATCCTCCTCGACTCCCCCCTCATCTTCTTCACCGCGCTGACCACCTTCTTCTGGTGCGGTTTTTCCAATGAAGACAAGCACAAACCCTTCACTTCTTCCTGGTGGACATGGCTCACGCTTAGCGGACTCTCGCTAGGCGCGGTCGTCAGCTGCAAGTGGGTCGGCCTCTTCACGATCGCCACTGTCGGCATGAGCACAGTACTGCAACTATGGAACCTCCTCGGCGACCTACGTGTGCCCCCGAAGTTATTTGTTCGACACTTCATGGCGCGCGCGATCTGTCTTATTGCAGTACCGATCGTGTTCTACATGGCCATGTTCCAAATCCACTTCCTCATTCTTGAGAACTCAGGAGACGGTGATGGCTTCATGAGCTCCGAGTTCCAGCACACCCTCGGTGGGCGGGGTATGGCCGATACATACGCCGACATCGGTGTCGGCTCGCAAGTGACTATCCGTCATGTCAACACCCAGGGCGGGTATCTCCACTCCCATATCCACACTTACCCAAGTGGAAGCAAGCGTTAGTACCGCATTACTTTCTAACAACTTCTGTTGACCTTTCCCGATAGAACAACAGATCACGCTCTACCCGCATCGCGATCTCAACAACGACTGGCGGATCTACAACTCTTCCGACCCATCGGGTACCTTTGACTGGGCATCGGAGCCCCTCTCCTACATCACCCCGGGCACCCGCATCAAGCTCATGCACATCGCGACCGAAAAGCACCTCCATTCGCATGATCATCGGCCACCCGTCTCCGACGTCGACTTCCAGAATGAGGTATCTGCATACGGACTGCCAGGCTTCGCAGGTGACTCAAACGATGACTGGTATGTTGAGATCGAGCACGGGGACAACCGTGACAAAGAGTCGAAGAAGCGTCTCCGCACCCTCCGGACTGTCTTCAGGCTCAGGCATGCTCTAACTGGATGCTATCTTTTCTCGCACAAGGTCAAGCTCCCGGACTGGGGCTTTGAGCAGCAGGAAGTGACGTGCAATAAGAATGCAGTCAAGGAGAATTCGCTGTGGGTCATTGAGACTGCCCAGCATCCTGCCTGTATGTAGCCTTCTCTTGAGATATACTTAGATCATGCTTACGGTCTTCATAGTGCCTGCTGATGCACCGAAGGTCAACTACAAGCTCCCAGGGTTCTTTGCCAAGTTCTTCGAGCTGCAGCATGTCATGTGGACCACCAACGCCGGGTTGACTGATCGCCACACATACGATTCTCGCCCCGACTCATGGCCCCGTCTTCGTCGCGGTATTGTAAGTCCTCTTCATGTTCCTCGTCGCTGTCAGTTTTTGACAACCAATTGCAGAACTTCTGGGTCAAGGACCACCGCCAAATTTACCTCATAGGCAATCCTGTAGTGTGGTGGCTCAGCACAGCCGCTGTCGTTGCCTACGCTGCTGGACGTGGCTTCCTCATCCTTCGCGCCCAGCGAGGCTACCGTGACTTTGACAATAGTACGTTGCCTTCTACAGCCATATGATTTGTTATTTGACTATGCTCCCCAGCCAGAGTCGTTAAATACGATTCGTTATGCGGTTTCCTATTCATTGGCTGGGCCCTGCACTACTTCCCTTTCTTCCTGATGAGCCGTCAACTTTTCCTCCACCACTATTTCCCCGCATTGTACTTCGCTGTCCTTCTTACCGGTGCTAGTTTCGACCTCATTACGTCTACACTCCGCCCCAAGATACGATTGCAAATCGCTGCGGTGTTCGCGATACTTGCGATCTGGCAATTCAGTCGCTTCAGCCCCCTTGTGTATGGCTCCCCTTGGACAAAGAGCAAGTGCCTCAGCGCCAAGGTGTTCAAGACATGGGACTTCTCTTGGTGAGCACCCTCTTCTATCACCATCATGAACTGCCTCCTGATGATCGCTTTTATCGCAGCAACGAATTCCACGACGAAGTACGTGTTTCCTTCCCTTCACTCTCACAGAGCAGACCCCAGACTAATACCTCGTCACAGTACTCGCAATACGACCACGTTGCAGCCTCGCCGTTCAACTCGCAGATCCCCGCGGCCCACACGACCGTCGGCGGCGAAGCAGACGGACGCCCCGCCATCGTCGTCCCCCACGGCAACGACAACAAGCCCTTCGACCCGAATGCCCACCTTGCGCAGAACCAGGTCGCGGGTGGCGATAGCGAGACGACGGGTGTGCGCGAGAACGTTCCCGAGCCCGGGCGGAACGTGTTCGATGCGGATGAGGTAGCGGACGTGAAAAGCAAGAAGGACGACCGGGCGGCACCGGAGGCGTTGCCCACGACAACAGAGAAGGATATTCTTGCTGTAGCTGGGGGCGGTGGTGGTGTTGCCGCGCCTATTGTTGGAGGGACAAGCGTGGAGCCCAAGAAGGATGAGGTAAAGGATGTGCCAGTGAAGGAGAATGATGCAGCGGAGACTGTTGCGGCTACTACGACCACTGCGCCTTCCACGAAGGATGAACCTGTAGCGGAGAAGAAAGTTGCTCCTGCTGGGCCGCTCGGTGAAGCTGACCAGGAGGCAAGGATCGCTGCGCAGGAATTATTCCCTGACGAGGCAAAATGATAACGGTCCTGGTACAAAATAATATAATTATTTTGACTTTCCCGGTTTACCCTTGGGTGACTTTGATCTGTAGAAGAAATTGTACACGACGTCCTTTGGGGTCGTCATTTATTTGATGCGCCCAATACTACCGCTGCTGCATGGGTGCATTTGCTTCAGCCTGCAGTGCTTTCGCCTTGATAAACCTGTGAGCGGCTTTCCAGGGTCCATTGATTTGAGCAAGTGTGGAGGAAGGGGTTGCTCAAAGTTAATTCGGTTGCAGTTTTCCATTGTCGTCGTACCTTACGATGGACTCTTCTTTGTCCTTGCTTTATCTTCTCACACTGCGCTCGCAGTATTCGCTTTAGATCTAGATCTCACGCTACGTGGAGAAGCCGGTCTTCGTGCTCTAACATGGTCAGACATAGAGATTCGTGCGCTTTCACGCTATAATATGTCGTGTCCGGGTATTAAAAGAGATTAGGGCAATAGAAAGGGGAATGGTTGTGGAAACTTGAGCTGGAACTCAAGTTCGTAGCATTTCACTAGAATGGACACGACAACTTTTCCACATTGGCTGGTCATTTTGAACGAGATAGTTTGCAAGAACAGAAGCAACAATACAATGTTAGTGCCTTAAGGATTAAGTTAGAGTCATCTACGTGCATGCCAGGTAAAAATCTAATCATAGATAAGATTTCTGCGCCACGATACATTGGTCCGCGAAAGAAGGAGTCATTATTTACTACTGGACTTGTTTTTTTCCCATGACTGGGGTTAATAGATTTTATCGAGTCCGGGGTATATTATTAGTTAACATGCGACTGCAGGGACTCCATGAATGCTCGATATGTAATGTGACATTTGAAAGGGAATGGGCCAGTGGCAACGACCTGTGGAAGGTGCGTGTCCTTTCGGTTCCGCATTTAATAGCCCCAAGGTCCAATATCGGGACTACTTCCAAATTGAAAAAAGCTCTGCAATCTCAGAGGTACTATAATATATTTCAAAAAGCAAATTGTCAAGCCTTTCCATGTGGCGCATGTATACGTAAGATCAAAGGCTGCGATCATGAAAATACTCAGAAAACTTACCGAGTCATGTATTGATCTGGAAACCGTCGGAAAGGGCCTTTTCGGCAATGTCGATAAGACGACGTCGACGTTCCCACTTCAATGGATCAACATCGGTGGTATTAGCGGAGACAGTGGTGGTTGCGACGCCATCGACTTCGGTGGGTTGGAGAGAAACTGGAAGCATGGAATCTTTCATTTGTCAGACAGACGTCGGGATTTGGCTTACGTTTAGATTGGCTGGAATCCAGACATCCAGAATGTCAATGATGAGCTGGCATTTGCGCCCGCGTCCAAATAATGATTTTTTTTTTTCGATGCGATTGGGAAATTTTATTCAACGTCTCCAAGCTACCTTGCGTGCAAGCCGTGCATCTGGTCCTGCTGTCGAACAAATTTTGAGTACCGGGAAATAGGCGTGCTACAAAAAGGATATATCGGCTCGACTGAGCTTAATGAAGGCGTCAGTCTCCTCGCTTCCTTTACTGATAATTATAGGGATGCAGTTAGAACTTGGGCGGGTGGCGAGAGATTGTGTTATGATATATTGCTCACGGCAGCGACTTATTTGTGAGTTACAAGTTACCTACAGTCTTTTATATCTTTGTAAGTACTGCCACAATTCATCTATATTGACCAGTAAATGTGGGCCTAACTCGATTTGTGAATGTCGAGGTGACAACAGTCGAATATACTTATTGAAGCACATGCTGCTATCAAAGCATCACCCTCAATGGCACGACCTCTGCCTCGCTTCACCTCCTAACCACGTATCAAAATGTATCAGGACCCTCCTCAGAACATCTTCCACATGCTTGCACTCCACGAATCTGCGCCCACATCTTTCAGTCATTGTCATCTGTGGTCGCTTCAAGAAAATGCTTACCCGTGTGGCTCCCTTGGATAAAGCACCAGTTGGGCAGCCTCCTTCGCAACTCCCGAGGCTTGTCGCTTGAGACCGCGCCAAAACCCAATAGCCTGGCTTACAGGGACTCTCACGTCTTTCTCACCATGCAAAATTAAGACTGCAGTCGTAACGTCGGTGACACAGTGTACTGGACTTGTCTTCATTCCAGATTGTTCACTGTCCCACGGTGCACACGGTCCAGCAAGTTGTGCCTATTGTATTTTAGAATCCGAAGAGCTCTCTTACAACGAAGAACACCTACGTCCAAATGAAGTGATTCGGTATCCATGAGCAATCCTTCCCAATTTGTTACACCAGCCCCTACAACTGCAGCCTTGAACAGGGTCTTGGTCTTCGTGGTACCCCATGCCGCTAATGAGCCCCCTGCCGTGAACAATGAATGAGCCTGAAATACACAGAAAAAGCGGAAGACCACCAACCATAACTCCATCCTGCAACGCCCAGCCTAGCTGGATCCGCGAGTCCACGACGAACTACTTCGTCCACCATGCTCTCGCAATCTTTCCAATCGTACACACCCACACCCTCACTGACGGCATGCGCAAATTTGTGACCACGTCCTTGACCTAAACACCCATCGTGAACGTCAGATCTTTACTCTTGCAAGTCACCACTCACTTCCGCGATAATTTGGTGAAATAACGATGTATCCTGCCACCGCGAGCATCTCACGCCAATTGGAGAAATAGGGCATATAGTCTTAGATTCATTTTGTGATTGTTATTGCAGCGATTGGGATTCTGATGATTAAATACTTACCAGGGATATCTCGTCTACAAGGGAAAGGACATATCAGCACCATGCCTAATTCGTCAGAGAAAAGTTGAAATATACCTGTACGGACCGCCATGTATAAACAAAATCGTCGGTCTCGGCCCATCCTCCCTCCGATACCCAGGCGGGAACCTCACAAGCCCATCAAGCCACGTCCCATCGTCAGCCCGCCATCGCATAACCTCCGTCGCAAATGACGGTGCGTCCTTAAGCCACTGAAGATGCTTAGACAGCTGTATCCTAGATCCTTTCTCCCTCGCGTCAACTCCCACTCGTCCAGCCCAAACATTCGGGGGTTCGTGGCGGATACTCGAACTAAGCACCGCGGCGACGACGTATGAGACCTGCCCCTCTGCGTCGAGCACCATTTTTGCGTCCCAGGCGTTAAACCAAATCGCCTCGTCCTGCGTACGGAATATCGTGATCGGCTTCCGTGAGGGCTCGTCCAGAAAAACAATGTCGATATGCGTATCGACATGCGAACAGACCTCCACCGCAACAGCTGTGCCTGCCGTAGGATGTGTCCCAGCATCCACGATCCGTATAGCATCCTCGTCCGTCCCATAGAATCTGCGCGGTTCGAAAGCCGCCTCCGTGTGACTGAAGAGTGCTCTCGCATCAATAATATTCTCTGGTATATAACTCTGGAGCGACACGACTCTTCCTGCCGAGGTACAAATGTTCTGGCCGTAAGGAGAGCGCGGGTACGTCCCAAGATATTGAGGAGTTTGTGTTGGATCATCGACCGAAATACATTTCAGAAGGACTTCTCGTTCGGCATAATCTCCCCCGCGGCCATGTCGCAGCCGAAACAGCAGCCGCGTGCTGTCGGGACTCCAACAGAAGGCCTCAACATGGCGGTCCCTCCACACGCCCTCGAGTGTCACGATATCGCCCGTTGAGAAGCTGTATAGTCGAAGACGTGAGAGTTCTCCTGGGGCCTCGGGACCTCCCATAACTCGGGCATCTGATTCCGCCTCTTCGCTCTGACTGGTGGATGCTTTGTCCGAATTGGGTTCATCGACGCTGGTAAACGCAATAAACTCTCCATTCGGAGATATTTTAAAGGCCTCCACACCCTTTCTGCCAAAGTTGGTACACACTGGGACCGGCAGCGGGACTTCCTTGTTCTGATGACCGTCGAGCTCCAGAATGAACGGTATCGCAGCCTTTCCAGGACCACGTCTATCCGAAAGGAATACGATACGACGACCATCGGGGTGGAAGACACCTGCCCTGTCGTTAAAGGTGCCATCAGTCAAAGGTTTCGCACTACTTGGAACGTCCGTCTGCGCGAGCCAAAGCTCGGACAGAGCTCGGGAGCCAGCCCTGTAAAATGGCTGGACTTGGTAGAGGACCAAAGAGCCGTCTGGGCTGATCTGGACATCGCGGACCTTTTGGGAGGACGCTATTTGGGCTGGCCACGACGCAACCTGGTGTTGAAATGAGTCCATGGGTGGCTTTGATAGGGAAAATTAAGGCATACTTCTTACACGTAAGGACTGATACTTATGACACCCCCAATGGCCAGGGATCGGCTTCCGCCGGTATTAAGCACAATTTTCATCCCTGCGTTTTGGAGTTAATGAGATGGGTGGGTGGATAGTAACATGTTCCGACTGTTTTCACGGGAAATAGCTTCGAGGAAGTGCATTGTTCAATGTGGCCCATCTGAGAAATGACATTCAAATATTGAAAAGCAAAGGGTGTAAGGATAACAGAAAACCAGGGTCGGAACGGTGATCAATTCAAATCCGACGCCCCCGCCACATTAGGTTGTGACCCTTTGCAGGTTGCTCGGCTCCAGCCTCCAACCAGCCTCCTGTTGCAATCGCGTTCAACCCGAGTTCAACGTTCAACCCACTATCAACATGATACTTAGACCTTAAGTATGCCTGATGGACAATCCATCGCATTTGCCTGAGACCAGATATCCCTTCCTTGGTCGTTTTGTACAAGGAATGTCATAATTGCAATACGACCCATTCCTGTCGCCTGTGAGTCTCATCCAGCGCAAGCTTCGTGGATCAGAGTGTTGTGAATTGGATGTTGTGAATTGGATGTGAATGTTACAAAGTAAACCATCAAATTCTTCCATGATCAGTTTAGCCCATAAACTGGACCGTCTAGATCCCTCGGACCTTCATAACGTAATGCAATGGCAAAGCTCAAGCTACGCTCCCGTCACCCCATCTTCAGTAACCGCAAGCCCTTTTCAGCATTATTCTGCTTTGCGCAAAGTATGTATGTATGTAGTAGCGTGGCCAAAGTTCAGTCCTGAACCGCGGTTCAGAACCGAACTTCCAGAACCGGACCGTCAGTTCTGGTCCGGTTCTGGTTCCAGTTCAGGTGCCACACATCCTGTTCTGTTCTCAGTTCTCAACTTCCTGGTATTGGATGAACTGGTAAAGAACCGGTTCGAACCGCGAACCGTATAACACTTGGGGCTTGAGGGAGTGATGGCACTATATAGTTGTTGATAGCCGACTCTCGAGTGCTTGT